>VKKT01003224.1:37788-51749 GCA_008038995.1 Haliotis laevigata | reverse complement strand
TTTGCAGTGATTCTGGTGGCCAGTGAATTTTTCCCCCATCTAAATAATTACAACTGTCTTTAAAGTAAAAGGTGAGTTATACTCGCAAGTTGAAGCACATAGGAAACCAGGAACCAGTTTTACATTCGCAATCACTCCAGTGGACCAGTGAAGTACAAACAGGACCACTAATTATTGTCCACTTACTGGTCCTGTTGTCTAGTGGGAAATTTTGAAAGGTTTCTAACACTGCATTTATCATCATATACTCAACAACAAAAGTTACGGACCATCCCAATACTCAAATTATATGGATCATAATAAATACTTTAATATTGAAAATTGGGGTGGTCCTTAACATTTTTGGGGGTTGAGTATATATGACAACATGGGACGCTCCTCATAACATCAACCACTAGTTTATTTGGACAGGACTCAATTATTTAAAGACAACAGTCTTGTAGCTGGAATAATACTGACTACAGTCTCAAGCAAACAAAATGGTAGATGGGACAAACAGAACTGACTGATCAAATTCATATACGCTTATGCTTGTTTACCAATCAGGTTCCTTTTTTTGGAAATATATATGTTTAAATTGGCTGATCAAATTGATGGTAAAGTAAATCTATATCTTATTATCATTTCCTTGAAATGATTCAACAGGCTAGTGTTGGGAATTGTTTGAAACCTCACAATTGATGATTGGCGCATTACCAACAAGCAAGTATCGAAAAAAATTGGTTAGCGTAATTTTTCAGGTTTTCCTGTTCAGGTTGTTCATGCGGATATGGATAAAGAAAAAAACATGTGGTTTTCTGTTGTTTTTAGTTTCATTTAGAAACTGTGCAAATTTCACATCCAATGTAAAATGATGCAACTTGCTACTTTAAAGTTACTGGGAATCCTCGTATTTATGCCTTGGGCTTAATTTCGAATTTGACCCATTTCATCTAAGAAACATTTTTTATGAAATTAAGCCCTGGGCTTAAATTCAAGAGGAGGTAAAATACAACAATAGTTTTTCTTTTTAACTTTTAATGGAACGAATCTTATTCCATGAACAAATTCAATCATCTTTTCAACATAACTATTATAATTTGAGAGAACTCTTTTAAAATTCAAACTGTTGCATTGGAATCAGGAATCATTGATCCGCCTTTGGAAACAAGGAGTTCAATATTTTTGGGGACTTCGCATTTTGGAACATTCACAAGATTTTTTAAGATCACCATAACTTTGACTAAATGTTACCATCTATGCAAATGCCCAAGACCAGTGTAAATCTGTTCTTATCGGGTTCAGTAGTGAGCCCATATCAGTAGTGAGATCATTCTAAAAGTAATTTCAAATTTAAGCCCATGGGCTTGAATTCGAAAATCAAAACTTGTTATTAAGCCCATGGGCATAATAACGACAGGGCTTAAATACGAGTATTCCCGGTATGACTAATGTATCATGAACATAAACTTCACAGAGTCTTAAAAAAATATTCAGTCATGACTCTTCAGTAAGTCAACCCGAGTTTTATAAGAAACAGATCATCAATGATCAAACAGTTTAGGTTGTAGAGGAGTACAAGTACCTAGGGACAATCATGGATAACAAACTGACTTTCACTCAATATACCAGTGCAGTCTACAACAAATGTCAGTCTCGCCTCCACTTCCTGAGAAAGCTACACTCATTCCACAATGATTCCATTTTTATGTCTCTGTTTTACAAATCGTGTATTCAATCCATTTTAACATTTTCTATGCAGTGTTGGTATGGACCTATGTCGCTTCAAAATAAAAACAAATTAAAGAGGATTGTTAAAGTTGCAGGACAAATTGCTTGTTGTCATTCTGATAGTTTAGACGCCCGTGTATATGTCATCAGTTTTAAATCTTTCTGTCAGAATCTTACAAGACCCAACCCATGTTTTAAACCCTTGTTATACACTTTTACCATCTGGCCGTAGGTATCTTTAACCAAATGTAAAGTCAGAGAATTAAACACTCTTTTATACCAGTTAGCATATCCTTTTTAAACAAGTCTTAAACATTATTCTCTTAGTATATTTATGTTGGATGTTTCTCTCATAAATACTGTTGTTTACTATGCATTCAATGTCATTGTTGCTGCTCATGTCTAAAATGTTGTTTTCTTATGTTCTTAACTCTGACGTACACAAAATTCCCTTTCGGGCAAAAAAGCATTATCTTATCTATCTTACCTTATCTTTCACCAATACAGTATATCCCAATTCACGTCCTTGTTGTTTTAGTTAATTATTTACTGTACATATAGTCCCCTGATTTCTACCTTACTCATACTTGCTTTACAACCATACAAGTTTCTGTATCGAAACGTCGCATCTACCGAATAAAGAAGTTGTTCATCCATAAAGTTTGTCTTTATAAAGTTGGGATGGATAATATCTGTTAGTTAAAGTTAGGATAATAAACTATCCAATTTTGAAAGTGGCCTTACACATTCAGGATGTTCCCCTTCAGAGAGAGTGTTCGTCTGACTCCTCCTCGGCGAGGTTCCTCATCAACACTGAGAGTTGTGTGAGCTATCTCTGCCTGCCTCTGTGTCGGGAACGGCACCTTCAGATCACTTGTATTTGTCAAGGATAAATGTTTCAGTTTTCAAAGTCTATCTGCATATCTTTCCTCACTGTACAAACAAACTGCAACAGTTTTTGTCAACTATATATTCCAATTAGAATGGGAAATTTCACATCAAAATGATACCACTTGGCATTAAAATCTGACATCACCCTAATATGATGCACTCAGTAAACACATGAACTTTGACCTCCCGATTAAATGAAGGACAAATTGGTGTTTGAGCCAGATGTCAGCTTTCTTGAAGGACTTACCAATTTCATTGAGAAATTAGACTTGTACAAAAGTCTATCCACACAAAACATAACTAATCCTTCGATGGTACTCAACTGTACGTGTAGATGCCATGCCAGGTGAACAGATATAGTTTTATTCTGCTTTTAGAAATATTCCAACAATATCTTGGCATGTGAAACAAGAGATGAGCTTTGTACAGTTTACCCATGGGGAAAACAAACCTAGGTCCGAACCTAGTTAAAATTCATCAGCACCATTAAACGATAATTTGCAGTGGTTCTGGTGGCCAGTGAATTTTCCCCCATCTAAATAATAACAATTGTCTTTAAAGTAAAAAGTGAGTTATACTCGCAAGTTAAAGCACATGGGGAAAACAGGAACCAGTTTTACATTCACAATCACTCCAGTGGACCAGTGAAGTACAGACAGGACCACTTATTATTGTCCACTCACTGGTGCTCTCGTCTAGTGGGAAATTTTTAAAGGTTTCTAACACTTCATTTATCATCGAACCTAGGTCCTCGGCGTCACTACCAGGCTACCAGGTTTCAATGGCATTCAATACACAACTACATCGCGATGATCAAGGTGAGCAGAGATGCCAACACTAAAGTTTTGCAAATAGTGTGTGTTAGTATGATTTTACGCCTCTTTTGGCAATATTCCAGCAATATCACGGCGGGGAACACAAAATGGGCTTCACACATTGTGCCATGTGGGGAATTAAACCCGGGTCTTCAGCATGACAAGCGGGCACTTTAACCATTAGGCTACCCCACCACCCATTGCAAATAGTAGTTTCAAGGACCAAAATTAGTAGTTTGACCAAAAATTAGTAGTCAACTAAATACACAAAATCATGATAGATTCTGAGAAAGATAATATGACACTAATCAAGAGTGAAGCTTTAATTTCAAATACCTCCAACACCAGATTTCCAAATTATCAGCATTACAATTCTTCTTGGTGTCTTTTTTTTCGGATTTAATTGACAAAAAGATATGTTTTTGTCTATATGTCCAAATTTTAATGAAGTTTCTTCAAATTTTGTAGAATTTCTAGTGCAATTGTATTGGGATAATTTAAGGGTAAATTTTGTAGCGACTACGATAAAATCGTAAATGTTGGCATTTCTGGGTGAAGTGTGAGCTATTTTATTTCAAAAAAGGTCATCATAAATGATTTTGAATATACACCCATCAGATGCTTTTCTCACTCGACAGTTACTATATCTGGTAAAGACACAATTGACAATATAAAATATTTACCCTAAGATTAATTTTATCAATTCAAAATATGTAAAGTATTGGTGACGAGTTTGCCTAGACAAGGCTGAAATTCTTGTCTGCTTGCTTGTTTGTTGTTTAACACCATACTCAGCAATATTCCAGCGGTTGGTAAATATTTTGGACCAGACAAATCAGTGATCAACAGCATTAGCATCAATATATGCATCCTCGATAATCTCCAGGGTATACGTTACGATCACTCTCCACTATACCCTGGATGCGCCTTAAATTATCTAACCGTTTAAACTTGGCAACACAATTGATGCAGAGGTACTCTGAATGAATTAGAAGGAGTTCTTTCATATATTCTTTTTAAAGTTTCAGATCTGTCAATTTGTCTTTATTATTTCCCAAAAAATCTGAGTGGCACTACGAACAAACCTTTGCAACTGCAACCGCAATCTTTATTGACACTGGCAAGCTCGGTTGTAACGGCGGCTTAGCTGATTGGCTACTGTGAGAATGCGGAGCCAGCCAAGGGAGGTAATAAAATCATCGCCCCCAAGCCGTGGATGCWTCCAGGGTATAGTGGAAAGTGATCGTAACGTWTACCTGGAGATTATCGAGGATGCAATATATGCAACTGGGATACAATGACATGTTGTCAACTAAGTCAGCGTGCCTGACCACCCGATCCCATTTGTCACCTGTAACGACAAGCATGGGTGACTGAAGACTAATTCTAACCCGGATCTTCACAGATCCAACTTTTGTCAGCATGCTCTGTGCCATTTTGAATCATTTCAGGTGAGCTCCAATGTGCATAACTCACTGAAAGCCAAGGTTTTTACATCACTGATGACATGAACAACTTGATTAAGCTTGTGATCATAACGATTCAGTGTTAATGATTTTGGTTTGTTGTTCAGAGTGAATACATAATTAATTCCATTTGAAAACCTTGTACCAAAGAAAGCAGTTTCTGTGACCTAACATGTCTCTTAGACCAATAGGGTAAGTTGAACATGGGTTAACAGTGACAGAAATTGGCACCAATCCTTGCCAAACTCACAAGCTGATAGGAGACTACAACTACTAACATAATGTTTAGGATATTGCTAGACACTCGAGGGCTTATCACAAGGTAGACAAGGGCTAGAATGCACCTTACCGGGCGCAGCCCCGGCTGCTCCCTTTACGATCCTTAGGGTTAGGGTAAGGGTATGCCACCCTTTACGATCCTTAGGGTTTAGGGTAAGGGTATGCNNCCCTTTACGATCCTTAGGGTTAGGGTTTAGGGTTAGGCACCCTTTACGATCCTTAGGGTTAGGGTTAGGGAACCCAGCGCTAATCAATCTATAAAAGTGCGCCTGGTAAAGTGCAGTACTCCCTAGACAAGCACTAATTAATTACGATAGTGCCCATAGTTATAGATTTGACTATTCAGATTAAATCTGCAGCCTTGCCTTGGTTCAGTGAGCAAAGGGGGTTGATTCCCCAACACTGATGTGAAAGTACTTAAAATCCGAAAAAGTCTGTGCCAGTAAAGTAGAGGCAACGGAATGGGTATAGTCTCTAATATTAATTAAACAATGTAAGGCTGTGCAGTGTGACCGAGCACAACGCCAGTTTGACCAAGAGCCGAGAGGGGAAAGTCGATTCAACTTCAAGACCCCGTCTCGCGAGTGGGTAAGTCGATCCCTCAAACCGTCAGCGTGTCACGCTTAACACCAACAATTTCGCGCGGCAGTAGATGTACCTCTTTCCTATGTTACTTACAAAAAGTAAAAAAGATACACACTGAGATTTCCTTCCATATCGTCGATTGTTTATCGGTGAACTACAGATTTGTTTTCATTTTGCCATGTGAAACTCAATCAGGAAGTGATGTAAACCGGAAGTACTTCTAGAATGCTATTTCCCAACCAACATATCTCCGTGTATATTTTAAACATAAGGTCTCAGCTGAAATTGAAAACGACATTTCTTATATTGCAGGAATTTCACGTTTCAACCGCTTTATGTCATTTCCTACGTGGATATTTGTAACAGTTACGTATCGCGATACGTTTACATGTACCGGTTTTGTGACAAATTTTGTTTTGTTCAGTTTAAACTCACATGAAACTGATCTAGTTCATCCTTTTACCGAGGCTACGTTGTCATTGTGAAGATGTGCGATGTTGAAGGACAAAGCTATCCTCCTGTCACCTCCTTGCTATGATATTATAATGGATGTTGTGACCTGCTGGAATAGTGCCTATTCCATGATGGCAAGATTCCTGGAAATGCTGTGTGCTGTCCTTACAGTGCTGATGGACAAAAAAGGGAACAAGTGCAAAGGTGATTGGGCCACATTATCCGCTGAGGAAGCTCGACTGGCAGATCATGAGATAAAGTTCTTGGAACCTATGAAGGACAATGCCACAATGCACAGAAAACTCCCCTATATTGGGAAAGCAGATGCCATATAATTATATGGTATCTGGTGTAAGTCATCATGCCATTGAAACAACATAATTTGATGAATGTTGCTGTCTTTCGTCAAGATTACGACATTCCTACAACTGTTGAAATAAAACGCATAGTGGCAACAGAGTTTCAACCAAGGTACAGTCTGTTTCATCCCCGATAATCTCCTGGGTATACGTTACGACCACTCTCCACTATACCCTGGATGCATCCACGTATACCCTATAGATATTATCGAGGATGAGTCTGTTTGGGCCAAATTGATACCGATGAATCACAATCTAACTCCAAATCAGTTCATGATCAAATATTCATTTCAACGCAGAACCATATAATCTATTATATGGTCTCTGATCAGACCAACTCTGGTTTCGTAACGTCTGTCTCCAAAATAAAAAAAGTTACTTAACAAACTATCATAATTTTGTATTGATTTTCCGTGTGAAGTTTTACGAGGGTAAACTAAAGTACTGACGGAAATCGAAAAAACAAAACTGTTTTTAGCCTGTTACTCCGCATTGCTCATTTCTGCACTATGTTTTCCTCAGTAAAATCCTATTTTATCGTTTCATATCTCCCTACCACTGAGACTGTAGTTAGGCCGAACTTAGTTCAGCAGATATTTCACACTTTCATATATTAAGTACCTAACTTGTAGATATAAATGTGAAAAAACAGTTTTTTTCTATTTCCGACAGTACTTTAACAGTAGTAATGTCGGAGGAACAGCCTCAAGGGCGGGAAGCACGTACAGCTTCGGATGTCAACATTTAGGGGTTGTATCAAAACTCTTCCCGACCAGAATCTATCAGTTTCTTGTTAAATGGTTCCGTGGAGGAGCTATCTACCCATTGTGTGCTTGCATTGTGGCTGGTGTTCACCCTCGTTTCATCCAAAAACACTGGATCGAATCCTTCTTGACGTCTTTGTCTGATAGTGCGTAAGTATGCGTTGCGTAATCGCACGATATCAGCTGTTTCACCTAGCACCCGCCTGTATTCCCCACTTACCACTTTGTAACGAAACCCAAATGTATCCAAAAGTTTCCGTAACTGATATTTGGATATAGTCAACGAATGTCCTGTATCCATGTGTTTTCGCAAAATGTGTAAGGCAACACAACTGCACATACAGTGCGTTTAACAAATTTACCCGAGGCATGTTTAAGGCGACCCCTTTCACTTTCGCTTAAAACCAAAATCGACAACTCTTTGAGGGGTGGGAGGGGGTCCTACTTTATCATTCCATCGGTCATTAAAATTTATAACATTAAACGTTAAGTAGTAAGAATCGCCGTAATATTACGTAAAACCATCTGAAGGCGAAGTCATACGTTCATTATGTAGACAGCTGTAAGGAAGCTACGACATATGACTAACGCATGCCCATCTGTCAATTAGTCCACTTCCGGTAGCTCGTGTCAACAGCAAGTGGAATTTACGCAAGTTTATTTATTGTCAAACCGAGAAATCCCTGGGTTTTCTTAACATGATTTTGTGGATCAGGAACAAGGAACATGTATTATAGATGATTGGAGGCAGTTCTCATTTCTTAAACTGTTTTTAGTGACATTGTAGTATACAACAGACTGCTCAAAATGGGTATTTTGTTCTCGAAGCTGTGGAGTTTGTTCACAAATGAAGGTAAGTTTAAAAGCCACCCTTGAATGGTTTTCCATGTGTAAAATATTACTGACTTTTGTGAACACGAGAATCAAGGTTTCATCCAGGTTGGTTAATTTCATTTTGGAAATGAGTAGTTTCTTAAATTCACCGTCATTTGCCATGATATAAAACCGAAAACGTTCTGATTTGTTGCGTCCAATTTCGATTTGTACAAATTAAACATTCCACAATATTTCTGTTTCCATTTTAATTTACTAAATCAAATGTGTGTCAAATAAGCAGCTGCCCTCTGTCATTATGAAAGATGCTGATTACTTGTTCATAATATTAGTTGTTTTCGTGTATTGTTGTTTTTGGATGCTTGAAACACATTCTTTGATTACTTGTTAATCACATGAACAACTCTTAATTGTCTCCGTAACTTATGAAACACAAGTATTATATTGTGAGTAAACAAGTCCAAAAACGTATGACATATGAACACGTATAATCCACCAATGTGACCATATATGACAGTAGTAGTCATATTAGCAGAAAGATCATAGTTATTATTACTACTCTTGCACAGTTTTATCTCAAGTTAAATAACCTAATTTCGGGTAGACTTGCCATCTGTAATATCACACACCTATTTCCATACATATCCAAAACCCATAAAAGAGTATAACAGGATGTAAACAACATTACTCAGAATGTTATTATGGTAAAATGAGTTAGATGTTCTCTTTATTTTTTTCTTTATGACTTGTATGCATTATGTTGACTGGTACTTTTAGCTTGGTCATCAGAGCATGACAGAAACCATTGACAGGCTGAAATCGGACCTCATTGTACTAAGTCAGCTGAAGGAGTGTTCTTACCTTTTGAATAAGACGCATGATGATACAAATCTTTATATATGTTCCACCCATTTAATGTGTATGGATTGTCGACTTTATTGACAAAGAAATTTACGAGTCAACAGCTCTTTGATAGAAACCTCATGTAGAAACTATAATCATAAGAGTCACAGACGATCTCATATTTTCATATGTAAAAGATGTTTGGTATATCTAGAATATGTGGCTCCAAAAATGTAGTTCCAATCCCCTGTATGTGAAAGTAGTGATTTGTTTGTATTTGAAAATTAATCAAGTCACTATATGATGTAAAACAAAAAGAATTATGCATCAACTTATAAAGATAATAAACAGATTATTCTGAAAAATATTGATCTTGGGTATCTAGGTTAACAGTGAAAGAAGGGTCATTGTTTGCCATTGAGCTTCAACCTTGATAGTGTTTATATAAATACTTTTCTGAGGTGTTCTATTTTAAGTAGATCAACATTTCTCAGGGGTAGTAACTAGAAAGCACTTTTTATAGAAGGTGTTCATGTTTATTTGTGATGGCAAATACCAATCCTGCTCTGTACACCAGATGTTTTGCTAGAATTGTTTGCTTTCATTTGAGGAAGAAGTAAAATATTCTCGAATACATTGTGTTCATGTTACAGAAGTTGGCATGTATAGATTTCCCATTTATGGGTATCACTTCTAAATGCCATTCTGGGACTTAATTGTGCTAGTTCCATTCATGAATAGGAAACAGTGTATTTTGGTTGGACATAATTATTCCTCATGTCACCGATCTCAAATCAATACTAAAACTGTGTCAGGGAGCAGGGTCCTATATATATACATATTTATATTTAATGAAGAGATTCCAACATGTTAAAGCTGTTGAAAACTTCAAAGTTAGTGCTGTTTTGCTTGGTCAAGCAGGTTCCCTGTAAGGAAATTCGCTTCAATATCCAGCTGAGACATATGAAATAGCACTTGCAGCATCATTATCCAAACATTCTCTGTAATCAACCCATCTTGCTAGTCTCATGACCAGGCACTGGACATTGGCCATTGTTCCACTGCTGAGTGTGCCCTGAGGAAATATGTCAACATGATCAAAGTGCTGTGACTATGTAAGTGACCACAGTAAACGACCAGATCAAGGCCATGATACATGGGCTGGTTGTGATAACAAGGCCATGCAATTGTTGATCTGGGGACAGAAGTGCAGGTACTTGGCAATACAGTTGTGTTGATTCTTCTGGAAAACTTCTCCATGGATCACCATGGTTACTCGTTTGTGTTCATTTTGTGAAAAGTTTAAAAGATCATTATTTGGGAAATAGAGATCATGGCTTCAGGGTGAACAAGATTTTGATTCAGATAGCAGCCCCAGGCTAGTGGTTTTCCTTGAGGATAATTAATTTGTTGCTGAAAGTGAAACAGCAGGCAGTTTACATTTACATGTACACTGTTCTTGGACAGTATGGATCTTTGTTCTCAAAATGGATCACTGGATTGTTTGGTACAGACATGATGTTTGCTGTAGTTTAGCTTGAGTGCTGGGTATGACAACAAACAGACCATGATGCCAAACCTGTGTTAAACTGTTGTCTCACTATCCATGGCTGACACTATAGATACTTGATATTCGACATATTTTATGCATCCAACATCTGTAGCCATGCTGTGTAGGTGATAATTGTGTCAGCCTATGTCAACCTGGCTTCCCACAGATTCCGTATGCATGGGATGACATGGCTGTGGCATATTGATGCGCTATAAGCAGGGCTGGGACGATTCACCGATGCACAGATACATCGCGATACATTTAAGTTTGATACAGCTATCGTATCATCGTCTGGTGTATCGATACAAAACCATACACCAGTTTTTTTCAAAACAGTATTATCTTAAACATGTTAAAGTACTTATCTGAGACAAATACGCAAGTATATATGATAGAGTTACTCGTTTGTTTATAACAATAGTGTGAAATAAATCATTTTAAATATTAATACTGTGTCATTCTCTCAAGGTGTATGTATCGTGATATGTATCGTATCGCAGGTAAAATATCGCAATGTGTATTGTATCGTGACATAGTGTGTCATCCCAGCTCCAGCTATAAGTCTTCTATGGACGTGATATATAACTTCCCGTAAAGCCAGACACATGAAGACCTGGTTAAAACTGATCTTCATCAACAGATGCTTGTTTGAAGAGGCGACTAAGTGGATTGGGTGGACAGGTTCTCTTAGTTGGCTGATACATGTCATCGTATCCCCACGTTCTAGATCGATATATAAACCACGTGATTGTCTGGTCTGGGCTGTGTCTGGACCCCACGTTCTAGATCGATATATAAACCACGTGATTGTCTGGTCTGGGCTGTGTCTGGACCCCGCGTTCTAGATCGATATATAAACCACGTGATTGTCTGGTCTGGGCTGTGTCAGGACCCCACGTTCTAGATCGATATATAAACCACGTGATTGTCTGGTCTGGGCTGTGTCTGGACCACGCGAATATGGATGGAATATTGCTCTGTGCAGTGTTAAACAACAAACTGAAACACCCTTTGTTCCTATGACAATATAGGGGCGGTGGGGTAGCCTAGTTGGTAAAGCGTTGGCTCGTCACGCCGAAGACCCGGGTTCGATTCCCCACNNNNGCACAATGTGTGAAGCCCATTTCTGGTGTTCCCTGCCGTGATATTGCTGGAATATTGCTAAAATCGGCGTAAAACTAAAACTCAGTCAGTCAGTCAGTGCAATGACAATATCAAAGTAATGTTTGAGTGTCACATGCAAAGGAAATTTACATGACGGTCTCTTTTACTGTTCTTATTGCCCAGATTTATGCGCATGATGTCATTCACTGGATTGTCTGGTCTAGACTAGATTGTTTACAGACTGCTGGAATACTGCTGTGTGGGACATTAAATAACCCACAAACAAACACTACCTGATCAGCAAACTTAATAGGAAGAACATTTTAATAAGCAAAACCACAGCCAGTTTTCCAAGCACCTGAGACACATCGAATATGGTGTGTCAGTTTGATCAGTAAAGGCATCTATGAGTTGGGCCAATTTTCTCCGCACCCATTCAGGTTACATTGACCAGAGCATGCACTGTGGAAGCTGGTTGAGTGTTCTCCTTACACCAGCCTAACCACTATAAGTGTAGCAGCATGTTATATCATTACACATATATCATCTCCTCGGATGTGCGACACCTGATACTGCACATTGATTTGAGTGTCTCCGCAACCTGTCTGACGGGATCATTACCTCTGTGAGAGCTGGCTTGTAATTGTATACCTTGTGTTGCAGTATTGAGTTAGTTCGATATGTCAGCGGTAGAAGGAACCTGTTCACTATCGAAACTGTGGTAACATGTACATGAAGTGATCTATTTAGATTTGCTCACAGGCCAATATTCAGCCTCGAGTCTGCTGCCAGTGGCAGGAATAAATCCTAAATAATACAATTTTCCTAATTCTTGTAGTTCTTGTTACTATGGTTACGGGATATTGAATGATGAGCAGTGTTGGGGATTTGTAGGAGTGACTGGTATTCAACTGATACCAGGACCCCAGAGGAGGATCAGGACTCTTCAGTTATGAAGTCCACACTGTTGCACTGTATGCAGTGTTTACAGATCTCCCAATATGAGAAGATAACAAGAAAACAATAATACCAATTTGACAAAAATGACATTTTCACTGACTACTTGACAAGAGTGATCGGTTAATATCCTGATGTAGGTAAAACTAAAATGTTTCAAATTTGAGCCCTAAGTATGCCTAGCGTTACCAAGATGCAGGACTTGTTGTCCAGAGCTGCACCTTGCCGGTTGACCCCCCAGGTGTCCAACTCCCACCATTTGGTATTATGTAATTATTATAAGATCCTGCTGAGGCTAATCAGCGCCTTCAGTGGGACAATCTTAATCTCCTCATAAAAGGCTAATTATCTTGCTGGGTGTCAGGCTAGGGGAGGTGTGTTAAGGCTTATGTATACAGGGAAGCCATTAGTGTCCCTTAACTCCTAGACAGGGGCTGGGTATATCAGGTGATAGGGGATGTAGGATAGAGGGGGGTGTCAGGCTAGGGGGAGGTGTGTTAATGCCTGTGTATACAGGGAAGCCATTAGTGTCCCTTAACTCCTAGACAGGGGCTGGGTATATCAGGTGAGGGGTATGAGAAGACTGTAAGTACCTAAGTGAGGGAGGGTGCTGAAAGTGGTAGATTGAGCGTCAGAGAAGGGAGTAGTGAATGAGTGAGGAAGGAGGGAGTGTTAGTTTGCTGTACTGATGTTGCTGGCTACTCAATCCAGATGTAACAGTTCACAGGTTATCCTGGCTGACATGTCCACGCTGTACCGAGGTGAATCATGTCAGTCTCATCACTATTTCAAACTAAGCAGGTTACTGGGTCCATAACTTGAACTTTCTTTCATGCTATATTTCAATACACGACTTCTACGTTTAGCATCTTTACAGAAATAAAATTCTCACAGTTGTTCCCGATTTACTGTTGATGTTCTCAATTAAATGTATCAAGTTGAAGCTGCAAAGTAGATGCAATGTTGAGGTCGTTGACCTGAAGTCCTGTCACAGGATATCAGAGCTGCCTATTGCTCCAAGACCTCCGTCATTCCTTCCCATGTTGACAGTTGGTGTTGTATCCCTGTCTTGAAGCTTCTCCAGTTATAGAGTTATTTATAACACTGTACATCAGATCATCAATTACCCACGGGCGGACATGACAGCTGTCACAATTAATATACTACGCCCCTTTGGTAGAGATATTGTATGTTACCATGATACACAAACTGATTTTCATTGCCTGTCCAGGGTTTGACACTCACTGATTTCTCCCACTTGCCAAGAGGGCAAGCAGAACAGTTAAACTACTTGCCCATCACAGATACTACTTGCCCCATGTTACTTATGGTACAGAAAGAACTAGACA
>VKKT01003222.1:55841-73577 GCA_008038995.1 Haliotis laevigata | reverse complement strand
CTGACCACCCGATCCCGTTACTCACCTCTTACAAGCATGGGTTGCTGAAGGTTCATTCTAACACCGACCTTCACGGGTGCTTTTTAATGAGCGTCCTACAACTCCCACGTTGTTCAAAAGACATCACTATTCACAGCCCCAGTAAAAAGCATTAAAAGGTTTCGTGATAAAAAAATGGAGGCCATTTCTAAATTTGACACATCGTGTTAAAAATGATTTCGAAGAAATTCCGGGGTATTACTTGTCCCATGCGTTCCTGTGTTGTACTGGTGAACTGTTGACACGCCCTTGCGTGTATTTGTGATGAGCGCATCGGTTGGGGTCGGATACGCTCACTTTGCCACAACCATCTTATATCGTCACTATTTATTTGTGGTGCAGAAACACAGGTTCCTGTTATAGTCGGAATCAAACAGTCGACTTCCTGTTGCTTTGGAAACGGTCTATTTTCTATATTCTTGTTGTAATGGTTCCTTTCTAGTTTTGTTTTAATTCATATTGCCCCATTAAAATATCTTATCTGATAGCACAATTCAGTGAATCGTATGTTGAAATATTAGGTACAACAACTCGGACAGGAACGTAGGAATATTCTATATTAATGATATTTGTGCCTTGTGTAAGTGGTTAACGATCAATAAACGTGATGGACAAAGAACAACGACTTGGATTGTCACCTTGTGACAATGTCAGCCGCCAGGAGTGTTTGCCCAGGTGATAGTTGATACAGTTACCATGGTGACTATTATGTCAAATAGCAAGATGAAAGACTTACGTGTCGATTAGCAATTCTAGTGATGACATATCTCTTCTCTGTATTAACACAAGATTGCAGCAAGCATACTAATTGATGGGCGGTTTCTACAAATGTCGGTCAGGAATGTTCGTGACTTTATTCGTGAATTCTGTTTGTCTTTTTTTCACGTTTCGAAATAACTATGGATTAATAAAAAAGACAATGTTATTCATTTGTATAGCCTTACTTCCAACGTTGTAGCACTGTTCAGAAGCGCTGTTATTATCACCCCGAATAAACCAAACTGTGAGGCGCTGGAAGGTTATAGTCACATGACTTATCCCACCGGGTACCCATTTTCTGCTGGTTTGAACAGGGGCAATTTTGAACAAACTCACTTGCCTAAGGTGAGACCACATGTATGGCAATTTTATGACGTTCGATGACTTGGTGGTCAATCACTTGTTTGTTGAATATCTACATCCTGTCTTCAAAGGAAACATTGCCTTAGGAACAGCACAAACAACCAACAAGCGAACAAGCTGTAGTCCAGCTAGCCGCGATATGTTGTACAGAGTTGTGTTTCTTAGTCGTGACAGGATCCGATGATATATATTACTGTTTAAACTGTTTATAAAAAGAACTAAGAACCCATCGGAATTTAATCAAAATTCTAACCAGTCACAACCAGTATACAATTCCCAAAGCTGGATAAGATTCTCGTGCTCAATGTAACCCGCACTGAAAGATCAATGTGACATCAGGGTGACCGTATTGAATAATCAATGTGACATCAGGGTGACCGTATTGAATAATCAATGTGACATCAGGATGACCGTATTGAATGATCAATGTGACATCAGGGTGACCGTATTGAATGATCAATGTGACATCAGAGTGACCGTATTGAATGATCAATGAGACATCAGAGTGACCGTATTGAATGATCAATGAGACATCAGAGTGACCGTATTGAATGATCAATGAGACATCAGAGTGACCGTATTGAATGATCAATGTGACATCAGAGTGACCGCTTTAAATGATCAATGTGACATCAGGGTAACCGTATTGAATTATCAATGTGACATCAGAGTGACCGTATTGAATGATCAATGTGACATCAGAGTGACCGTATTGAATGATCAATGTGACATCAGAGTGACCGCTTTTAATGATCAATGTGACACCAGGGTAACCGTATTGAATTATCAATGTGACATCAGGGTGACCACACCAAATGATCAATGTGACATCAGAGTGACCGTATTAATCTATGGTTTTTATTCACAACAGACCACAATATTTAATGTGGGGAAAACACTGAAACAATGCTACCCAACTTTTATAATGTGCCTGGCGGATCGAAGGTTTCACCTATACTGATACATCTTAGGTGCGATTTGGTTTATTGAGAACGCCATTTAAACACGTATGTCACCCCGACAGCTTCATATTGGAATCCCTCGTAGTCGATATCTACGACTTCTATACCACTCTGATGAAACCTTTGATCACGTGTATTGTACGCCAAACGCCATTCAATACGGTGACCCTGATGTCACATTGATCATTCAGTGCGGTCACATTGACCACGGGAATCTTATCCAGCTTGAGGAAATTTAGACTGGGAATGATTGATTAGAATTTTCATTTAATTTCGATTGGTTTGAAAAAATAAAAAAAAATAAAAATTCGATTGGTTCTTAGTTCTATTTTTAAACAGTGATAATTTTCAATGTTTTACTGTGTTTCGTAATGAAAGCTTGTGTTCGTATCTTTACAATTGCCATTTACCGTGGTTGAGTAATAATTTAACTCTCTTACTCTTGCCTCCATAGTGACGTGACGAGTCATGCATTCACATTTTCATAATGTCTGAAATGTGTTAATTTATAGGGTTTCATATCTAAATTATTTCCTTAGTTTATTTTGGGCGGTAGGGTAGCCTAGTGGTTACAGCGTTGGCCCTTCACCGAAAACCGAAGACTGTGTGAAGCCCATTTCTGGTGTCCCCCNCCGTGATATTGCTGGAATATTACTAAAAGCGGCGTGAAAGAAACTCACTCTAGTTTATTTATGTTGCTGAAGTGAAAACAAAGTGTAACTGAATGTCTGACACGTCAATGTTGAAATGTGACATTGAACGTCAGCGCCAGAGAATACCCTGTCTATACTGTTCTGTGAAACAGATTACATTTGGCGTAAAGAGCAAAACAGAATGATCACATTTGAAATCGATAGCCTACAGAGTGAGTATAGCTCTTCAGTGAGTGAGTGGGATTTGTAACTGATATGTTTGATCACTGTCAAGTATATGATAACTTTCATAACCTTTACTGATGCCACATTTTCTTTGATGTTACCAGGCAACCAGACAGGACGACAATGCGGTTACCCGCCTCCTTCTTGGCGCTTGCCGCATCACTGCTGCTGGCTGGTGCTCAAAACTCTGGACCATGTGAGTATACCTTGTTATTACTTGTGACTTAATCTAACTATGTGAGTACACCTTGTTATTAGTTGTGATGTTATCTATCTATGTGAGTACACCTTGTTATTACACGTGACGTAATCTAACTATGTGAATACACCTTGTTATTACTGTGATGTAATCTAACTATGTAAGTACACCTTGTTATTGCTTGTGATGTAATCTAACTATGTGAGTACACCTTGTTATTACTTGTGACGTAATCTAACTATGTGAGTACACCTTGTTATTAGTTGTGACGTAATCTAACTATGTGAATACACCTTGTCATTGCTTGTGATGTAATCTAACTATGTGAGTACACCTTGTTATTATACGTGACGTAATCTAACTATGTGAGTACACCTTGTTATTAGYTGTGACGTAATCTAACTATGTGAGTGCACCTTGTTATTGCCTGTGACATAAACTAAGTATCTGATAGCCGAGTTAATAACAACACAAGTACAACCCGATCTGCACAGACGCCATGACGTCAGAACGTTTGATGATTGGTCATATGGTCGCCTGGCAAGGTACCACAGTAAACTATCGTAGCCACTATGCACCGGCATTTCATCGACCATTGATCTTGTTATCTCGACTCACCGGGGTTCAATTCCCAACATGGTTGTGTGAGCGTGTTCTGTACTGTGTGTTCCGTCTTAGATATTGGCCACTACTCACAGTTAGCCAAATTGCCCACCCACTTTAACATGTTAGACGTCACGACACCATTCGGTGCACTCAATAAGTAATGACACGTCATATGAGTAACAACACAATATCACTGAACACAAACACAAGAACTGTAGAATTAAGGAATAAGTTTAATTCCAGATTTTGATTTCCGTAAAGCTGCTTGCCAGGAGAGAACGTCTCCACGCGATATTACGTCTAGTGATTGATATACAACCTGGTGTATCTAATGGACAATCTCGAAAACTTTAAACACATCGTTAATAGGCCAGGCACAATGACGACATACCAAGTCGGAAATATTACACAGATAATCATAGAGGAATGTAATGAGGATACGGAGACCACAGAAGGAGGAGGCGTTCAAGACGTTGTCGATTGCCTCAACGGTGACGGTGACCTTGGCGTCAGTCCAAGAACATGTTTGCTGAACATTAAAGTTGTAGGTCGGCAAAACCTGATGGATGGATCACATACCACTGTCACAATAACGTCACATTTTCACTGACATCTTCCATTGGCAAACTACTTCCTAAAAGAAAAAACATCGACGGTGCTCAGGTCCTTCTGTGACAAGAGTTCAACGCTTACGCTGGGTTACGTTTTGACGCTGAATCCAGACGGTCGCGTGTCTTGTCGTTCTTCCTAAGTCACAAAGTTTTTCAGTATTGCAAAGTTTCATTTGAGTCGGTGACCTCGTCGGTACCGATTCGAACCAAGCCGTTTTCAGAATCCAGATCTCTCAACTTTACATCTGTTCGGCTGAAGGTGGGCAACATGTCTCCACCACGTTTACCGAACCGTGCCAGTGTCAGTAGATAGTTTCTTCGGCAGAATTTGGCCAGACACCAATCGATAGCCTCTGTCGCCAGCGACGTGCACAGCTTGGTACACATGGGTACAGTAGTTGCATCTGACGGCACCAACAGCAACATAACGGCGAGAAAGACAGTGCACTGCATGGTTGCTGATTAAACCTTTGCCTGCTGACTTCGAGTCCAACTGTCTGTCCACCAGTATATGGCGTTTATATACCCTGCGTGTGTTAGTTACATGCTCTCTCATTAACCTCACTGTCATTGTCCACGGAGGTCGCACATATGTCTAATTAGTTCCCTTAAAGGCGGAAATAAGCATCTGGCGACATCCATGTGAAAAGTAATAAACGTGTGATTAATAGTAATCAATAACGCTGCATCATTGAGGTTTACAAAGAACAAAGAAATTGTCAAAATTAAAAAAGGTGCCTTGTACCGGAAACCCGGATGCCCAGGTCGTCTATAGCGCAATACATCGCTGAATTGCGTCTCGCGAAACATTAGAAACCTATTGTTGCGTTCCTACCTTTATCCAAAGCGTTTAACGCACGTGATCTCCATTACTTCGGGTTTTCTTCCCACATTTACCAATACTGGAATGCTGCGTCAAAGTGGTGTTAAACAATTTCCACTCACTAAGTCACGTACTCACACACACCTTTTCTTCAAACAAATAAATGCCTTATAATGACTTGAACTTAATAATCAGATCCTTGAGAAGCAAGCCTTGCGTGACACACGCGGATACGTCGACGTCACGACCTATGTTAATCTGCTGTTTGTCATAACATACCACGCATATATGCTTCTCACCATTTGGTTGTAGTCACCTTTAGCTTGATAACGATGTAAGAATCTACATCGAAACGTCGTTCTATGCAATAAATAAGAAGTTGTCATCCATTAAGGTGAATTTAGCCTTTTGCTGTTTGCAGATTTTTGACATTTATATTTTTCATAATTTCCATTGAAACGATTTGGACTTAGTCTAAAACAAATCAAGTTGGACTATAAATAACTGTCAGATGACTTGTTCTTTCAGATTTGGGGGGTCGGGGGCATTTGTCATCTTCTTATGACCCTTGATTAATGTGGCCTCGGCAGCGCGAGACATTTTACGAGTGTATCAGTCATTTTATTACTCCGACAACGGTGGACAATCAATATCTTCTGCCACGTTACAGGAACAATATAAACAACATCTGATACAAATATGTCTTTTTCATTTCTCCAGCATGTAGTGACAGAATGGACATCGTTCTAGTCATCGATGGCTCAGAAAGCATTGGCTCACCCAACTTTCAGAAAGTTAGATCAGCTACGGAGGACTTCGCACGGCAAGCATTCAACCGCATACAGAATCTCAGATTAGGCTTTGTCGTCTATGGTACAACTATAGAACAAAACCAGTACCCTTCCAGCGACAGACAAACAGTAATTCAGGCTCTCGAAACCGTTGCCTATCCACAGAATGGTGCTACCTACACCGACCTTGGCATAAACACTGCTAGGGGGCTTTTAAACACCACTAGCAACATCCGAGCCATGGTGGTCCTCACTGACGGCCTGTCCAACTTCCCCGACGACACTGAAGCTGCTGCAGATGCGGCAAAGGCTGAGGGAATCACAACGTACAGTGTAGGAGTTACCCTGGACAGAATTCTGTTTCCTCAACGCATAATTGACGATTACACTAGGGAACTGGACCGTATCGCTTCATCGCCACAAAACAGATTGTCAATCGACAACTTTGACCAGCTATCTGTACTGGCTAGTGGGCTCCTGAATCAAGTTTGCGTCACACAATGTAAGTATCAGGTAGAAATGTAATTGTGGTACAGTTCAGAGTTTTTTACAGGAAACTATTAAATAATTGAGCTTCACCTGATGAAGGAGTAAGGATATACTCCGAAACGTTGTGTTCCTCGTATTAAAGTTGACATACCCTCTTCCGTATGTGCACCGCTTCTAAAAGTCATTCAAAGACCGGGGCCCCGTTCCTGGAAGCGATTGTAGCGCTACGACTGTTGTAAGTCTATGTTAAAGTATGGGAGTTTGAAGATCATCTTAGCGCTACAACCACTTTGTGGAAAGGGGCCCTGAACTTCATAAAATCATTAAATACCGGATTGCATTATCATTGACTTGAATATCAACTTCCAGAGTGTACTTGTCTTACTATTCTGACCCGTGAAGATCCGGGTTAGAATTGATCTTCAGTAACCCATGCTTGTCGTAAGAGGCGACTAACGGGATCGGGTGGCTAGGCTCGCTGACTGGGTTGACTCCGTGTAATCGTATCCCAAATGCGTAGATATGTGTTCATTCTGTTGATCACTGGATTGTCTGGTCCAGACTTGATTATTTACAGACCGCCGCCATATAGCTGGAATATTGCTGAGTGCTGCGTAAAACTAAACTCACTCACTCACTTACTATTACGACTTTCTCATGATGCTGATGCCTTATGTTTCAGTGACGGTCTCTACGGGTCTTGTTGACCAGACCATCTTTGTTGGAGACACGATCAACCTTGTCGCCATCATGAGCGAGTCGGGTCTGCAGGATGTTCTCTGGTTCAAAGGAAACATCCGCGTACCCAGTGATCCCAGGATTACTTTCACCAGTTCTGGATTCGAACATCGACTAACTATTTCCAATGCGCAGCTTGGTGATGCAGGCACCTATAGGCTCACGATCAACGGAGTTAGCACGGATTCACAAGTCTTTGTGCAGGGAAATTCAAGTATGTTCTATAAAACTGACACATCGCTGATCTCGCTTATCATCTTTAAGAAAGTAAATATAGTACGTAATGTTATGGCACAAATGTACTTATTGTACGTTGAATAAGCAACCATGTCACTTCATGTACCTGTGTTATACTGAACACTAATCTGAAAATCCTTAGAACAAATTACTGGCTTTTTTTCATCATGAAAGTTTGGCCTACATGAACATGTTATTTATGACCATCACCTATTGTCATCTAATTTATCATTTTTCAGATCCTGGATCAAGCGCAGGTAAATTTTCTCCTCGAAAGAAATGAGACATTATTTGACTTAATCCCAGGAAATGAACTAGTTTGATCATTAAGCCACGGTCAGTTTCACGCTTCACGAAATAACACTGTTTGAAATATACAAATAGTCATTTCTTTACACTCACAAGAATTATTCCTTCTGAAACGCTTCATATTAACATTTGTTTGTTGAGGAAAACTGATGTTATTTGAAAACATATTTTTTGTTATTTTTTTTGTACTCGATTAGAAACATATTTCGTATGTCATAGATATGTACATCACGTGTTTTGTAGATATGTCCATGCTGATCACATGTTTTGTAGATATGTCCATGATGATCACATGTATTGTAGATATGTCCATGATGATCACATGTATTGTAGATATGTCCATGATGATCACATGTTTTGTAGATATGTACATGATGATCACATGTTTTGTAGATATGTACATGATGATCACATATTTGTAGACATCTATATGCTGAGCAAGTTTTCCTTGTTTGTTTCTAGTCTGCCGCGACAATATTGATGTGTTCCTGGCTATCGATGGATCAAACAGCATCAACCCCGACCCCTTCGAGTTCGAGCTTTTACCTGCAGTCGTATCATTTGTTGATGAAATGTTCAACAGAACCAATGGTGACCTTCGTATGGGCTACGTCCTCTACAGCAGTGTCATCAACAACGAGGTTAACCTGACAAGAAGTGAAGCTCTGCTTCGCAATTCTCTACTGGCTGAGAACTATCCCAATGGGCTGACAAGCACCCATCTTGCTCTTAACCGCATCAAGGATCTTATTGACGCTCAGACCACCGACGCTTCCAAGGTCGTCATGGTAATTACAGATGGTGCTTCTGATAACAGACCGGCAACAGCACAGGCAGCGTCGGACTTGAAGACGAGGGGAGTGCAGATCATTGCGGTTGGAGTGGGCGACCTCATTAACCAACAGGAGCTCCGTGGCCTAGCATCCTCTACCGATATGGTCATCCTTGTGGACGACTTCAGAAACTTGGCGACACAGCTATTAAATATCACAAGCCAGTGTAACGGTATGTCTAGTTCAGATAGATATAGTTGTATCTGTACATGACTGGCACTCAGAACCTCATGCTCGTCGTAAGATACGACTAAAGGAGCAGGTGCCTAGGCTCGCCGAGTTGGTTCATGGATGTTATCGTATCCCAGTTGTGTTGAACGGTGCTCATGATGTCAATCAGTGGATTTACATCCCTGCTCCGGAAGCTTCATATAGCTTGAACATTGCACAGCAAATGAGATAATGGAATAATGTCTTCCTTTTCTTTTCTGACCACAATACAAAGTTATTACAAGCATAACCAACTGGATCATTATACATGATTTTCAGTATTTTGTGCATATTCGAAACATAAATTGGCAAACTGGCAATCTGAAAATGGTGAATATTTCCTGCGAGCAGGTGTGTTCTCCAGCTGGACGGAACAACGTCGTACTCCATGTTCAATGCCCTGTGGTGGAGGAACTCAGACCGTGACGAGGACACGGACCTGTTCTGGAGGAACTTGTGTGGGACCAACCACAGAAAATCTCTCTGTCAGCTGTAATACTGGCTCATGTACATGTAAGTGTGAACAAATGCCGTACGAAAACGTGTAAGAATTTGCAATCTTAACATTTTAATTAATATATATATACTGTTGTTTTAGTACTTCAGCGTTTTGTCGATATCACGGTCTTTGAGGGAGACTCCTTTGAATTGATGGCCGTCTTTGGTGAGGCAAATATTCCTGGAGCTACATGGACGAAAGAAGGAACTGCAATATTCAATGGTGGCAGGTTCTCAACCTCGGGGACAGGATTCAATCAGGTCCTCAGAGTGACCAACACTCAGCTGAGTGATGCAGGACAGTATACACTGTCTGTAGGTGGAGTGACCACAGTCGCCCGAGTCACTGTCATTCAAAGACAAGGTCAGTATTCTTTAAAATGTGCTAGATTAGTCACACTGTGTATTGGCCGACATACAGGGGTTTGCACTGCAGTCAAAATAACATCAAGATATATATTCTCACTACCAGGGAATTACACTATATGTAATGATCAACACGTTGAAGGACGAATATAATATCCATTTCCAGCCAGCAGATTAAGCTGCAACATGAGACACAGATCACACAAAATAGAAACCATGCTTTGGGAAGTAGGTCTTCAAAAGCTCTGGAAATCGTGACTTTTCGATTCCATGTCAAAATCCCAGCTCAGAATTTACCGCTAACTTTACCGCGCGTACACAAACGCCACCTACCAAAACACGCTGACTCGATGGCACTTGTCAGCGCTCTAACCACAAATCTTTATGGAACACTTAACCTTAACTCCCATAAGGAGGTTGTCTACATTTATTTATTCATCTCAATCGGGCCTTTGTCGAGTCTTGTCGTCCTTGACGACCTTGACCTTAACCTACTTTGCACCGAAAAGAGCCAGCGATCTGATTAGCTATGCAATATACCCTCGTCACACCCCTTTCCTTCTTATATAGTGCTAAAAGCCCGGTACTGACAATATATACCGTGATGCTAGATTTGCGTCACAAGACCTCAAGAGCTGACATTCTTTCCAAATGGCATGAGAGAAGTCCTTGGTTTTGTACATGGACAAAGTAGCACGCCTTTAAATGGCCACCAACTGGAAGTGTGTTACGTTCTCCATGAAGACTGCCTTGTCAACTCTAAACTCTCTAAAACGTGTATTTCTGATATTCATTGAAAGACCTTTAGAAATCTATGGTTATGGATAAATGAGGACATAAATGATGGAAACGTAAACAATATCAGTATTAAAGCGTATGGAAGTGTATCGTCAAATGGAAATATCTTCCGATATTCTAACCGTAAGCAAGTTGAGCTGTCCAACTTGTACCCTCCAATCATATATGTAGCTCTCATATCCTCTCTTAAGGAACATACCTGAAATCTCTCGTAAAGGACACTGTAGTTGTCAGACAAATAACCCTCTGTATTTTCACAATGCTTGGTTTTATAATTTATCTTAATGGATCTAGTTGTCTATATCTGGCATATAATTCGATTTTCTCACCAAACGACTTTGTATACCTTGAAACAACCTAAAGAAGACTGAGGGATCTTGTGTCAAGTGATTATATACGACTATTGTTGCCACAAGTCGTTGTCAGCTTACCCATCTATATATGCAGCTAGTTAAACTACTACTTGTTGTCACCTTACCCATCTATATATGCAACTAGTTAAACTGCTACTTGTTGATGTCATCAGGAGTGTTCACAGGCTGGACTGAAATCAGTCGGTCAGCTTGTTCGGCTCCATGTAACGGGGGCACCCAGACCGTCGAGCGGACCCGGACCTGTCAGAGTGGAATATGTTCTGGACCGACGAGGGAAACCATCACAGTCGACTGCAACGTCGCGCCTTGTACAAGTGAGTGCTCACACTTTGTCTCTGTTTCTTGGCGCTGTTTAGTTGCATTGCTTAATAAACATAATCCCATCGTTTTTTGATAGTTCATTCCTTGTGCATCTGTTGTGGGACATATCTTTCCACATTAAAATGATGTCAGGTTTTATCGTATTTTGATTTATTATCCATAATAAACACACGTAACTATGATAATAAAATTTCTCACATAGATATACATGCCTGTTTGACATTTTGTTCTTTCAATAGAGCACAGTTGTCGCTTGTATGACTATGACAACCTACTGGGTAGTGGGGCTGTACCATTGTAATGACCTTCCCAGTAGCATGTTTCTTAACTGAACAGTCACATTGACATTGACCTGATTCCAGTACTGCAGAGATTGATCAACATCCAAGTTACCGAGGGAGAAAGCTTCGATCTGACAGCTGTGTTTCTCCAGGCCAATATACCCGGCGCCCGATGGACAAAGGGGGGTAGTGTGGTGGTCAGCGGTGGCAGGTTCTCAATCTCAACCACGGGTACAGATCAAACCCTCAGAGTGACCAGCTCGCAGATAGGGGACGCGGGCGAGTACGTCCTCTCTGCTGGGGGAGTGACCACCTTGGCCAGAGTGACAGTCGTGCCACGACAAAGTGAGTAAAAACACCCATAACTCCACAATGTAAGCGTATTTGTTGTAATCATTCTTTACCATCTTGATTTGCAAAACTGCTTTTGTTTGTTTTATGCATTTCATATTTTCATATATTTGTTGTTGCAGCCCAACCAAGAGCAGGTATGTGAAATCTTGCTTCAGTACTCTTCATAAAAACCTGTATAGTAGGGGCAGTATTACCACTCACACGAATTCAGTCTTGTAGAGGGATAGACTCTCATTTGGGTGGATAAAATAACATTGTAAGCGTTCCATGTCGTAGTGGGCTCGTTGGTCAACGGAGTCCAGAACAACGCGAATTGGCTGTAACCATATTTTATTCAAAACATTGTTGCACCTATTTTCAATATACAATATGCAAGTGTTGTAAATGCTTCCTCAAACAGTCTATATACTGAACACAGAATAATTGAACTGCAATCAGAACAGATATCACCCATTGATATTATATTGAAATTAGTGATGTAAATATTGCATCTCTTTCTGAACAGTTTGTCAAGGAACCCTTGACATCTTCCTGGCTATTGACGGGTCAAACAGCATCAATCCCGACCCGTTCGAGTTCGACCTTCTGCCAGCTCTGGGCGCCTTCATTGGTGAAATGTTCCAGCGCACGACTGACCTACGTATGGGTTACGTTCTGTACAGTACAACTCTCAGAGGAGAACTAGATCTCACAGCCAACAGTGCTGTCCTTAGTCAATCAGTGGCAAGTCTTCCTTATCCCAATGGCCTCACCAATACGCATTTGGCTCTAAACAGAATCAACACTCTGTTCTCTGCAAACGAAAGAAATGCAGCCAAAGTTGTCATCGTCATTACTGATGGAGAATCGGAGGATCTGGCTGCAACAGCTGCTGCAGCTGCAGCCTTAAAGAATAACGGTGTCCAGGTGATGGCGGTGGGTGTGGGTGACCTCATCAACCAGGCAGAACTGGCCAATCTGGCGTCATCTCCTAGCAATGTGGTCCTCGTGTCAAACTTCGGACAACTTGCTACACCGCTCGTCAACATCACCAACCAGTGCAGCGGAGGTATTGACTGGCCTTTGCGTGTATTTTGTACTAGTCCCAAGGGTTGGGGAGAATGTGCTCACCCTTTTAGACACGCATTGTGTCATCACTGTTTAATAGTGCCCTGTACAAACCTGGAAATGTTTTTTGTGCTTCTATTTAAAATATTTTAGAAATAAAAATATAAAGGACCATCGTTGTTTAATAAAGATTCGGCATAATTATAGAACTGGTTTTCGTCTCATATGCAAATTCCTTTAACGTGAATCGGAACAACATGGGTAGACAGTGACATCGTACAGTCTGAACTTACTGACACTTTCATTGTAAACAAAGCAACTATTCGAACCTTGTTATTGATTATCGAATGATAGCCTGAATGATAGACGCCTTTTTCTGATCACAGTTGCAGTATGGTCTGAATGGGTCTCCCAGCCTTTAATTGGAACCCCGTGTTCCCGGAATTGCGGGGGTGGCACCCAGCAGAGGACGTATGTCAGGACCTGCAACAGCACCGCCTTCACAAACACCTGCCCCGGTAGCAGCAGGGACGTCCGTTCCGAGGTCTGCAACACACAGCCTTGTCAAAGTGAGTAAACAACGTATTTACAACCCTACAATCTTAATCCACATTTATGTATGACAGTCCTCATTGTATATCGATCCATCCATCCATCCATCCATCCAACCAACCGTCTGTTATGCATACTTTCCCATACACAACGCTCTTGCTGATATCAGTTTTAATATATAAATATATTTCCCACCACATCAAGAGGCTTACCTCATTCGTTGACCGGTCCAATCTTCAACTGTTAGAATCTGAAAGTAACATATTGCCTTCATTTGTCTATTGCCAAATTGTCAATGTTACAGGCAGCATATCGTAATGATTTTCTGTATGCAAACATTAAAAGCTAACGACCTCTATTTATTAGTCACAATACTGGTCACACTTATATTATCTTTCCATAACCAATGATGTTTGGATAGCTGGCGAAGGCAGACATTGCAAATGTATATCAGTGCACACTATTGAAAAAATCTTGAGTACACATTTGAAACCAAATAATAAGAGTGAAGTAAACCAATGTACGATAGCAAAACAATTTCAGAGTATTAAACTAGAAGTGAACCTTTTTTGAGTTTTTCCATCACTCCTGTAGTTGTTTCCCTGTACCTCCAGTAGCATCGGACACTAGTTTGCATGTTCTGTTACACACGTATTAGTCGTCACCACAAGTAGCCCCAGACGTGCACCCCGAATATATCGAGTGACAACTACTCACTGCAGATAAACATGTAAGTATTGAAGTTTGAGATCTGCTACTCAACTTTGGATACAGGTCACTTCACCTTTCCACGATACACAACACTGATGTTCAAAATGCCCCCAATGAGCAGTGCAGTATTTCTTACATATTTTATTATGTATATCAAAAGTTGAGAAATAAAAGTATCGTAGATGTCAGTTTATGTTACATATAAACCTACGTAAACTATCTATACACTACTGTGGCGAAATTATTGCGTTCAGGTTAAGTATTCAACGTCAAAATAAATGCATGTCCTAGAATATACTTGTGTTCAGTTTCAAGTCACCGCTCTGTGGTGTGTAGTAAACGAAGCCTTATACGACAAGGACAAGATGCAAATGTTACTCGGTTCACAATGAAAGTAGTGTTCAAATCAAAACACGTTATGATGAAACCATGGCAGTCCAGCTGTTGGACTGAGGCGTTAAGCAAATAATAATAATAATCATACACCCTGAGTGGTATAGCTGTTTCGCAGACCAGTTTTTGGATTAACAAGTATAGACAACAATAGGTCATCATTAAACCACGGTGATCCAGTTGTTGGATAGGTTGATTTGACAAGTGATCATTAAACCACGGTGATCCAGTTGTTGGATAGGTTGATTTGACAAGTGATATGTGATCATTAAACCACAATGACCCAGTTGTTGGATAGGTTGATTTGACAAGTGATAGGTGATCATTAAACCACGGTGATCCAGTTTTTGGATAGGTTGATTTGACAAGTGATATGTGATCATTAAACCACAATGACCCAGTTGTTGGATAGGTTGATTTGACAAGTGATAGGTGATCATTAAAGCATATTGGTGTAATGGTTAGATTTAACAGTTTGGCAAATTACAGGGTATCTATTACATTGATCTGGTGGTTACATTGCAAGCCTGAACTATCTGGATTGGATTGTTTGACAAATAGTAGGTTATCATTGAACTATAGTGGTCCAGCTGTGATAGGGTAGTGTGTTAAGTAACTGGTTACCATCAAACCATGGTGGTCCAACTTTGGGCTATGGTAGGTTGGCACGTTATGGGTTATCATGAAACCACATTGGTAAGGTGGTTTAGATTGGGTAGATTAGTAATTAGTAAACTATCATTAAACCATAAGATTTCATTGGTTATAGTTAAACCTGGGTAGATTCTCAAATCATAACATATTATCATTAAACCCTAGCGTTCCGATGGTTGGATTGGGTGGAGAGTCGGACTGAATGCTCCGCCTCTTGTGGAGGAGGGCTGCTAACAGTCACCCGAACCAGAACCTGTGAAGACCCCACAAACTCGTGCGCTGGTCCCTCCAGTGAAACCTTCCAAGTAGCATGTAACACAGACACCTGCCCAGGTCACTGTCTCGTATCTCTGTCGTCAGTGTATAGGTAGACGCACCTGGCACGATAACACCCCGGCAGCATGTACAGTTTCGTCATACAGCCTACTAACCAATGGGGTTAATCTCACATATTACCTTCAAAACTATTTATCTGTTAATCTTATTATGTCCGTTTCCTTGATATGCCAGAATGTGTGTGCATTTAAAGGTGCACTTGGACCATAGCGGTTGTTTGAACTTGTTTAAATTCCGCACTCAGCAGTACTGAAACTATATGGCGGCGGTCTGTAAATAGTCGAGTCTGGACCAGACAACGCAGCATCATGAGCATCGATCGACGCAATTGGGGAACGATGACATGTGTCAACCAAGTTAGTGAACCTGACCACCCGACCTCTTACGACAAGCATGGGTTGATAAAACCAATTCTAACCCGGGTGTTCACGGGTATGATATTGTTTGAGGTGAACAGGTACCGTACAACCTACTGCTCGTACGACGGCTATTAGTTCAATATGATTTCCAATATAGTACATTCGCTAAGCTGAAAATACGTATTTTTACCGCCTAACGGCCGGCAAGATTTAACATAATGCCATGGAAAATCTGCCTTGAAATCCACTTTAAGAGAGATATTCAATGAATGTGTCTTCTATTTTCTAATGTTGCAGAAAATAGTAAATACCTTGAGGAGGGAAGCAGGTGTATTCAAACTCACGTTTAGTTGCGTTACACATAGATGCAGAACCTAATATCAATCCAAACTGAGTTCCTATTCTCAGCGGAATACTGAGCTGGAATTCGAATTGAAGCAAGTGTCTTTGTCAACGTGTTACTGTGAGTGAGTGGTTCTGCCGATAGAGCCATATCCTCCTGGTAGCCTGTTACTGATTTCAATAATCCATAATCCTGTGGAATCCTTCCTGCAGATATTCTCGACTGAATACTCTCACGTTCATGTCTTATAGTTAATAAATCATCTTAGAATAGTTTGCTCTCTAAACCGTAAACAACATTCTAGCTGAATGTTTGTGTTTGCCCTCAATTGGTTCTCGTGTTGAGTCATCAACTAATACCCTACACATCAGATATTGGGTCCACACTTTACTGAACTGGTTGTCCTGTTGTCCTGTTCTCGCTGTTGTGTTGTCCTCGTGGTTTGGTAGACTGAAGTCATGGCGATGCATACTATAGAAATGATCCCTAAACGTAGGAGGATATCTTGTACTGCTTAGCATTTTCTTTTAGTTATTTTCACAACACACTCGCACAGTCATTTTGTTGTTGTTTGTCGTGAGCCTGTGTCACTGTCTAAACTCTACAATAAGCTTCGATATTTTTGCGCGATCCGAATAAAATATTTTTTATATATTTCAAATATGTTTACAGAAAAGTAGTGAAATGTAATACTCGATTCAGTTTTTATAAACTAATCTTAATTGCCGTTGTTTTACTGCATGACTAGATCTGTGTCAGGCTTAAACGTTTGACAAAAATTACATTACCGTGTCTTAGTGTTTCTCTGGTTCTTTTGTAGCAAAACTATCAGCTTCAACTCCTCCCCTTAGATTTCGTGTTATGGTACATTGACCAACTTTCGTGTTTAGAACACGTTTCTTATTGTCGAATCACCATGGGTCATCACTGATTTTCAGTGATTCATTCATGTAAGTTTAACCACTATTTTGCCTGTAACTCCGGATGGAGTCTGTTTCGATGGCTGTTCAACATTAGTTGTTCTCTGGTATTCTTCTTGTGACCATAGACTTGGCACAACATAACGGATAAAACCCTCTTAATTCCCAATCTCCATGGTAACAGTAGACGTCATTGTTCCTAAACTACCTTTACCAATGTGTCAAACTTATCACACATTTTTTCCACATAAAATCATTACTTCCGTGTGTTGTATGTGTTTCTGTATAAGCCGCTATCTGTCTACAGCAGCCGTTGGTCAGTGGGGTTTGTGGAGTGTATGGACGCCAGGCTGTCCATTGTGTGGCACCAATCCGAACATCAACCAGCAAAGAACCCGAATCTGTGTGAAAGTCAACCCAACTGATCTGGACTGCCCCGGCAGTGCCACAGACAACAGAGCTATTACCTGTAATCTCATTCCTTGTGATGGTAAGTGTTAGCAAACAACAGACAACAGAGCTATTACCTGTAATCTCATTCCTTGTGACGGTAAGTGTTAGCAAACAACAGGCAACAGAGCT
>VKKT01003221.1:0-15114 GCA_008038995.1 Haliotis laevigata | reverse complement strand
CGAACCCGGGTCTTCGGCGTGACGAGCCAACGCTTTAACCATTAGGCTACGCCACCGCCCCAGTTTTGAAAGAAATATATTGTACAAAATCAGGAATTGTCAGAGCTGGGGTTAAATCTGATTTGATTGAGTTTTACGCACTATTAAACAGTGTTTCAGTGATATCGCAACGATGGATGAATACCTAATGAGGGAGAGAAGCTTCTATAGACGTTATTGATTTTAACGTAGATGAAACCTGCTGACAACCCAAGAAGCAAAATCTGGGATTAGAACCAGCGATCATTGGATGCTAGCACATTTAAGGGAAGCAACTCTGCTAACAGCGGCATGGAAGACGAGTTTCCCCTTATATGACTTGAACTATGCGTGTAATATGTTCTGGAGTCGATTGTCAGACGCTAGGGGAGATTAATAATTCGCTTGAAAAAAATCAAATAACTTTCGCGCTCACAGTATAAACTATGTTTTTGCAATCTATTTATGATACTTGTTACAAATACAAGCATAATGGTTCTTGAAATAAAGCATTTATGTTGTTAAAAATGTCTTATTTGACTCATTACACAACCTGTCCCTCAACTGGACGATTCCAAGCAATTTCCAGGAAAAAGGCCCCTTCACGCTTTGTGTTCTTGCGCGCCAAAGAGTCAGGTTTCAAAACACTTATCTGTCGTGCTAGAATGAAGATAAAGCGTTTGTTTTAAAAAAATACATTAAGCGGTCTTAAATCAACGATAAAGGGCCGCAAAATTGAAAATAGAGAAGCTGTTTATTCTAAGAATAGCATGGCAATATTGTACCGGTGTATAGTGAATGTATTGGTTGTCTGGTGCTACATGTATATAAACTCCGTCCACTGAGATCTGATTTGCTGGATGTGTGTTATCAGTTGCTTGAAATAACTTTCCCTGGCCAGTGGCGAAACACTGTGTATTATATGAGGTTATAATTATTATACATGTATGCGAAGCCTGGACGCTGATGACATTTGTTGTAACTACTGGTGTTGTTAAAGGCAAAAATAAATATAACTCATCGACTTTGTACAGATTTGTAATCTTTCTGAATAAAGAAATAGCAAATTAATATTTCTGGAAAGCATTTTGTGTTTAAGTTAGTAAGACTACAATTATTTTCCATAATACGGGATTAACAGATCCTATCAGGTTTACCTTTTGATGCTCCCCATAGTGATAAGTGCTGTTGTCATAGTCTAGAAGAATGTAGAGAGTGAATTTAGTTTAACGCCGCTTTTAGCATTATTCCAGCAATACCATGGCGGGGGACACCAGAAATGGTCTTCACACTGTGTACTCATGTGAGGAATCGAATCCGGGTCTTCGGCGTGACGAGCAATCGCTTTAACCACTTGGCTACCCTACCGCCCCATTCCGTGAGACAGACAATTGCTATAGTCGACTCAAGGAGCAGTTTGCTCGGGGACTGAAATCCCGAATTGTCTTCTTGGATACTCCCGACAAATTTGTTGTCTGTTGTATTTGTAAACGAATTTCGACACCAGAGCCAGAGGATTGCCAGGTGCTATGTGATTGAAAATCGAACGAACACTTTTTACGTTGTTTTTGTCTATTCAATCATTACTTATTCCCAAAAGAGATTCTGTAAATTTATTTGTGACTTATTGAAGACTGGGCGAATAAATGAATTTGCAATCACTTGACATGAAACACCTGAACTGTTTTATAAATTCGTTCCGAAATTATTGACTATCAGAATTATATGTGTGAGATATAGGGACGTAGCGTAACAGATTGCTGACCTGATTTTTATCAGTCTCAATGAATTGGACAAACCTATACTTTTTAGAAAAATCTTCGAATTATTCAGTGTTTGCGAAGGGTTGGTCGGGTGTAAGTAAACACTTTTATTAAAATGTGTCAATAAAAACAACTCCCTTTCCACATCAAAGTAATTAATTTAATAAATAAATAAATAAATAAATAAGAAAAGGAGAAGACTCTACCCCGGGTTTGGGAATCATGTACGAATATGTAACTTGTGTATGTCTCATTGTTTATATTATTAAATATCTACCCAAAAGGTCCACCAACACCCATGTTATGTTCAGGACAAGACAATATGTAGAACAGAAACTTGGAAGTATACAACACGCGAAAGACTTGATCAGCTTATAAAGGAGGTATGTAGATGACTAATTATCACCTGACTGATGTGGAAAGTCCTGTTTGACAACTGGTTAATCGTTTTGATTGAACTTACCTAGTTTTAGTTTTCTAAAGGACGACATTATGTTTTCAGGCTAACTTGTACTTTAAAATTACTGAAGACTGTGTGCATGAACAGTTACATGAAAACCAGTCGTTTTGTTACCTAGATAACATTTGCAGATTTGAGATTAATGTCCTGATAGGTAAAACACATTCCAGGCTAACTTGTACTTTAAAGTTACTGAAGACTTTATGCATGAACAGTCACATGAAAACCAGTCGTTTTGTTACCTTGATAACATTTGCCGATTTGAGATTAATGTCCTGACAGGTAAAACAAGTTCCCTTCAGTGTAATAAAGTATTATTATCATATTTTACACATTAACTCTGACTAAGCTACGAGAAATGATCCAATCACGCAGTTGCTTTTTTGTTTTTTTTCAAAGATTGAAATGTCTATATTTCCTGAGAAACATACTTTCAAAATCAGCGTTATTGACTTTTGATACATACGCTCAGCATAAGATGAAACAGAGCACACTGAATGTTCATTATTTTCAAAAATATCATAACGTTTATCGGGATTTCTAAAGTTGTACTTATTTACAGATTGGTCAGATCCTGATTGGCAAACACGCCATTTATCACACCTTGTCTGTTAGACATTGCACGCCTCCTGTGGAATTCAGGTAGTGATAAACAGGGCCACGTAACGTTTTTCTTTAACAACCACCGTCTTTACTGTTAGTTTGAGTGTACTTGAATAGCCTCTATAAACAAATAATCGTTATATATAACATGCCCGGCTGATTAAGCACATGGTAGTCTGAAACAGGTTATATTCTAGTTTTCCACGTGCGAGTCATTTTTTAGTCATGTCCGGTATACCAGACCTCTTACTACGCATTTGTTAGCCCCGGTAAGGTCGTTATCACTCTGTCAAATACCATCGCCGACGTTGTTTACCGATTCATCTTGCTACGTTAAATTATGATGGCGTAAATCAAAATATATAAATATAAATTAAACAGATCTCAATTCTGATATAAATAAATATACTGCTCACACTTTGCTGAGGATCACAAAAATTCCCAACTTTACTTAAACGTAGATTTATAATTTGAAATTGTATCCATTTAAAACTGATTAAATAATGATATGGTAACTCGTGGGTTTCACCATATGAAACTGCTCAAACATCTGTGACCTGCATCACTTGCTTCCTTCAAACGTTAAGCCACTACGCAGTGCTCTGAGTGTGTATGGTTTTATGTCGCTTTTAGCAATATTCCAGCAATATCACGGCGGGGACACCAGAAATGGGCTTCACACATTGTACCCATGTGGGGAATCGAACCCGGGTCTTCGGCGTGGCGAGCAGACGCTTTATCCAATAAGCTACCCAACCGCCTCTCGTTCTGTGAATTAAGTACTCTCAAAATACACATTCGGGCAAAAGAAGATTTCCGAAAGTCACCGAAGGTTTACGAAGATTTGACGGTGGCTAAAATTGAACAAACAAGAAACTTTGGGTGCACTTGAAGCATACAGCAGTAAGTTAGACATTGGGCATTACGGCGACTGTTCAGCCTATTTACGTTGAGAACTTTTGTGATGATTTCGTCGAATCCAATTTACTAGTATATAGTATACTGTCTTAGGGCAACCTGTGTGCACTGGATTGCGCCCCTGTGTCGGTGGAGGAAGGGATTCAGGTGGTTGAGGACACTGGTTTCAGATATAGAGTGCTTTTGCTCAACAGACCACTTCGACCCTTACTTCACCTAGACGGGTGGTAGGATGGGCCATTGAAGTTGAACCCTTTTGCAATATCAAAATGCACACAAAGCATTGCAGGATAAGTCATAAACATTCAGCACTTGCGGACAGGTACACTTTTAGTTGAATGCAGTAAGACCCAACAGGCGACTAACTTCATGTCATGTGAATCATTTGTCGGCATTCCCGTTTCGGTCTCTGCACACCAAACACTGAACACCAGCTAAGGTATCTTGAGAGACCGGTATTTTTTCCTGATATGACTGAAAACAATTTTGTCTCGGAGGTGAAAGACCAAGGTATAATATACGTAAAACGTTTAACAACCCGCAAAAACAACGAAACCGTACAAACCAACACCTGTCTGTTTTGTTTTTAACTCCAAGTGATTCAAAATCAATAAAGGCTGCTGATACCTATATTTCAAATCTTCTGAGATGCTTCAAATGCCACAAGTATGGCCAAGGTGTAAATATTTGCACATTGTCTGTGGTGAGAAAACACATACAACAGGAGATTGTGACTGTACTTTTAAAAAATGCACAAATTGTGCAAGAGATCAATTATCTTTCTTACCTTCTAAAGAATGTCCGATCTGGAAACAATAACTGAATATCAACAAACAGAAATTCACCCAAAACATTAGTTTTGCTGGTGCGTGAAAAACTTGCCCAAAGCTCAGAACTTAAATAACACCATCTCAGAAAACCACAAAGTAACCAAATCGTGTGCAAACTGTCAAACAAGCTTGGCTGGGCTCAAAACCAATTCTTCATAGATTTTCTTACCCGTCAACCCAAACTGCAGAATCACTTGCTAGCACTTCCCAAATCCGATCAGTGTCATGTTGTGACCAATACTCCTATTCTCAGTCCACCACGTACTTTCAATCTCCAGCAAATGTCCAACAAATCGTTAAAAGGAAAACCAACTTAGAATGGTTCTTTTAAACAGTAAAGTGGCAGAACCTCCAATGGGTCAGAATGAAACTGTTTTACACATGCGGATCCCCTGAGGTTATCGCCCACCACACAGATGCTGGGCAGGTCCCCCATTAATGCCACAAAAGGATAAATTGTTCCAATAATATTGCACAGTGGAGCTGTAAAGGACTAAGGACTAATTTCAATTACTTACAATTTGCCCAGGAAGTTAAACCATTTGCATTCTGTCTGCATGAAACATGTTTTGAACTGACAGATACTTTCGACACACGCCATGCCGGGTGATAGGGCCACTGGAGGATCTGCAGTCTCTGTTAAACAGGACGTTATCCATAGCCCGGCCACACAACTAGTCTCCAAGCCGTTACAGTGCGACTTGCATTCATTTTACATTAGGCTGTCTATATTCTTCAAACTTAAACAGACTGGAGGCCACAACTCACTTCGTAGTGGTACAGCCACCAACACTAACGGTAAAATACTGGAGAATTTCTTTTCAAATAATGATTCATGCATTTACATTAAAGATTCAAACACATATTTACATTCTGGCACAGGAAAATATTCACCTTTTGATTTGTCTATTGCAGTCTCATACCAACCGAATGAATTTGAATGATCAGTCCACGACGACCTCAGTGTTAGTGACCGTTGCCCAACAATGTAACCACATCTGATGTGCCTTCATAATCAAGATGGACTTTTAAAAGGGCTAACTGGCCTTTATGTGGATTTCCTTGCGTTGAGAAACTTAAACCTAAACGTCTTTCTGATGTACTAAATAACATAGCGATGAATGTATACCCAAATCCTCTACCACTCCTCATATTCGAATACCATGGTTCAATGGCGACAGCAAACTAGCTATGAAGGCGAGGTGAAATGGGGTTTAACGTCATACTTAAGATTATTTTGCTCATATGACGACGTGCATGCGTGTGTATGTTTGGCTGCTTGTACTAGCCCAGACTTAAGCTGGTTTTATAGTGCCACTTTACTGAGATACCATGCTGCAGTTAAGCATGAACACCCCACTCAGACACATTATACTGACTCCGAGCCGACCAGTCCTTGTTGTACCCATAATGCCGAGCGCCAAGCAGGGACCAACAAGTACTATATTTTAACGTCTAATGGTATTACGCGGCCGGGGATCGAACCCGCAACCTTCCGCTCTCCGGGTGGACGCTCTAACCACTACACCACGGAGGCGGTCGACCCTCCTCGAGAGCAATGATTCGTTCAAAACTTCACTACAGCTTTATCGTCAGTGGTGGAGCCTGTAAAGCAGCATTTAACTTCTTAATTCAATCTATCAAAAAGGTCCAAGACCTTGCTCCTGTCGACAGTCATGGCCTCGAGGCCGATGAGCCTTCTTTTAAACATTGATGTATCAATTATCTGTGCAACATATCACAAAATTATATTCTTATTAGTAAAACCCTGCATACAACTGTGTTTTTAATATTTTTTATGAGGATCTGTTACAATAAGAAATATTTGCTTAATTCGTTTCTAGGAATATTATAAATAATGAACCTAATATTGAGCAAGAAAGTATATCTTCTTTCCGCTTGCTTTCATCTCCTCCTTGTCAATTTGTAAAGACACAGGTAGACCTAACACTGGTTTAGTTGGCTGACTTTGTGTGCTGGTGATTAGATGCCTGACTCTGATAGTGTAGGTTCGAATCCCCGATGGGATTCAATATAACAAAAGTAGAAAAATCTCCACTCTACTGAGAAAGTGTAATCCCAAATAAACATGAATGAATGAATGAATGTACGCGGCCACTTTTCGCTGTGTGTGGTGATGAAAGGGAGGCAATCCGCACTGCCATGTTTTGGTAAAGACCATAGAGTTACCTCCCGTTCAAGTCAAACTTCATGATGGGAATGCGTTTCTCCCTGTTAAGTTCACATGTTCTAATGCCCATGAAAATGTCACATCACGAACACACACTAGTGACGTATTTGTTTCTTCTAATTGTCCATTTCTCATTTATGTAGATTAACCAGGTCAAAAATATTTGAGATTGTTAGATAACAAAGGTAAAGTGGAATTTTTTAGAAAACGTTTAATTACATGTGAATCTCGACATTGCCTTGAAGCATTACAGTTTTACACAGAGATTACTTCAAGAAATATGACTTTCATATAACATTGATGCAAGGAATTCTTCAATACTTTGAAATAACACCTTTGAACCCAAAATACTCACCAGCGCCTCAGTTGACATATAATGAAATCACAATCGCAGGATTTACATAGTTTTCTTCATTCATCTCCAAACAAACGTGCACATGACATGGTTGGTTGCGCTTTAAGTGATTTAACATTAAACCACTGACAAGTCTCAGCCCGGCGTGAACTAACAAGGTACACAACATTTTGTTGAAATGGTTTTAAAAAACCCACCTGTTAACATATAATGTCTGCCTTTTGGGTACACTGTTATAACCCATGAAGCTAAGGTAGGATTGTGTCCGAAAGTGATATTTTTATCAACACCCAATCATCCCTTAAGCCACCCCCTAGGGAGAAACCAGATGGCGGAACACGTACAATACAGACTCATCTTCTAATTCCAGGGGTATTTTTTTGTTTCCCAATCGCCCGGGGCTTTAAACTCGTTGACACTGCTTGGACGTTGTTGCATGCCTTCAGGCTAAGATACCTAACATATCATGTACATTGCAATATGCAAAGCGTGGACATACAGTACGTATATGTATATATTTGTATATACCATTTTCTGTTCAGACCAAGAGTCATTGACCCTGTAATGCTCGCCCCTTGAAAGCCAACTACAATTAACGAAGTTAACTGAGTGAGCTCGGGTAGATATACAGTAAAAACAATTCCCCCGGGGGGGCAAGGAATAAGAAATGACAAAACTTGAAAAGTGGGTTTTTCAAGAAATATTTATTTCCTTATAAACAACGTGGTCAGCTTTGATCATCTGATAACAGTCCAGGAAAAAGTCAGTCAGGTGAATGCGAGCGACTATATTTAGCGTACGTACATATGACCGCTTCCTTCTACGAATTACCAATATACAAATACCATTGGAAGCCATATGGAAACATGGAAGATTGCATTTGAACATGTTTAAAAAGGCTTCTAAAATAATCATTAACAATACCCTGTAAAATTATTATGTTTCTGACAAGTATACGTTCGACAAAACCTTCCAGTCTTGTCAAAAGTATATAGATATTTGTTGCATACGACTTTAAATAATTATATTCTTTGATAATTAATTATTTGATAAAAGTATCAAAACAACATTTTGAATCTTGAGTTGGAGGTGTTTTCATCCCAGTTCCGTGATAACATTTGTACTTGTTGCATCGAATCCAATTTTCAACAGTGCATTTACAAGCAAAATGGCGGCGGTGGGGTAGCCTAGTGGTTAAAGCGTTTGCTCGTCACGCTGAACCCGGGTTCGTTTTCCCACATGGGTATATTGTGTGAAGCCCATTTCTCATGTCACCCGCCGTGATGTTGCTTGAATATTGCTAAAGCGGCGTAAAACTAAATTCACTCATTCACATGCAAAATGTGTAGTTAATATTATCCTACTAACATTTGTTTAGCACCACTATCCAGCCCAGCAGCTCAAAGGCGGTGTGATTTTCCCTCCATCATTGGATGTCAAACTCAAATGGCACATCGTATTATCAATCTCAACTCCCTGGGGATCATACACCTCTTGCAGCCACAAGGCGCAGAAATACATAATACGCCTGCAATACAGTCAGATGGATGCACGCGGCTATATTTACTCTAAGTACACTGCCAGCACGAAATAAAAGAAAACAACCATCTTAAAATCCCGTACACGTGTAGTATTAAAATCACCGGGGACCAAGCCCCAAAATTCATAAATTAAAATATTTCGTGAGTGTGTTTCAAATAGGGAGGATTATAGACAATTTTAAGTTTGTTGTTCAACGCTTTTAACGTTATATGGAAGCGGCCTATAAATAATGGAGTCTGGAACAGACAAAATAATGGTCGATATTGTGAGCACACTACGCCAATGGGGTACGATCACCACGTGATGCAATAACTGCGTCGAAACACAATGTCGCATGTTACAGAAAAGCAATACAGTAAGTAACTTGTTCGAAATATGAGCTCCCTGCGGCAGGAGGCAACATTCATCAACTGCAGTCATGTCAGTGCATGCCGTTGTACATCATTACATGACAGGTTTATGTCCCCACATACACTGTTCGGATCATTGTACTAGTAGGGTGGTGTGCCATATTTCTGCAGCCATTGAGTGTAAAGAAATAAAATTCCTTTTCAAGATACGAAATAGAAAATGGCTGAATTCGGTTCTTCTGTCTACCCTTGATGATGAACATTAACACATTCAGGATATTGTGTCACAAGAAATTGCCTGGTTGGTTAACATTAAGAATTACAATATTTTACAACATCAAAAGTATACATCCTTAAGATTTTATCTTTCGGTTTTTTTTTATATCCTACATAGCCCATACCTAAATATTAGCATTACATATAATTACTGTATATATTTACTAATAGTAATTGTTACTCTTTAAACTGGAGAAAGGTCCGGAGTGGTGAGGACGCCCGATTAGGTAGCTGGAAATATGCCTGAGACGTGCTAAACCATTCTGTAAATACTCAAATCTCTTGTCTTCATCGTAATTCAACTACCATATTTCCTTTTCCTAAACTCATTTTGAAATCACAATTTAATAGAAGAATTGTTTGTATGTATATTTACAACCTACAAACATACCGATTAAATCTGAAATTGAAATGATATTTTTTCCAGAACAATAGACAGCACGTATATTTACGATCTACAAACTTACCAATAGCAACATATGCACACGAAAGCTATATCATTTTTATGCTTACTTCCTGTGGGTCATCAAATCTAATCTATCAATCTTCAAAAAAAAAAAATTACCGCATCGTAAAGAACTGTACACATCACCTTATTTAGAGTGGCATTTCTGATTTCTGGTTATCCATTCGTATACCTGTAACAAACAACCTTTAACACCAAAAACTGTTTCGTCACATAATCGAGACTAGTTATTTTCTTGCGCTGATTTTTCATATATACACATTTAACTTAAGGGCTGGCTGCAACACAAATATGACGATTTCCACGCTGAGAACGTCATACACTCTCGTTTGATCTGTATTGTCCTCTTATATCCAGGGTATGTGTTTTATGTATTTTACAGCCAATCCGAGACGTCCCCGGGGTGGGGAATGTTGTAAGACCCCACGGTCATAGATGGTCAGCTGGCCCGTATCTGTGGAGGTATTAGATCACGCAGTATCACATAATTGCCAGCAAGAATGTCCGGGTGGAGATTTCGAGATAACGCGATACTGACCACAAGCCAGAGAGCACCTGTATCACATTCACTCTCTCCACCCGTCAGAGCGGGACGGCTCATCTTCATCATGGTCGCTGTAGAAGCATGAAATCTTCATCTTTGTGGAACATAATTTATTGTATGTGGCAACAGGTAGGTTAAATTGTGTTTTTATTTAATCAAGTGAAAAATTAATTTAAAGGTTATTCATAAAATCCCCTTTCGCGCCATTCGTCCTTTCATGTGGAAGAGAATTCATGTATGTATGTATGTATGTATGTATGTATGTATGTATGTATGTATGTATGTATATGTGTGTGAATGTATGTATGTATATGTGTGTGTATGTGTGTATGTATGTATGTATGTATATGTGTGTGTATGTATGTATGTATGTATGTGTATGCATGCGTGCATGTGTGTGTGTGTATGTATCAATGGATATGTATTTACTTATGTAAGTGGATTCGTATAGGCGTGCGTATGTGAATGTGAATGCGTGTGTGCGTGTGCGTCTGCGTATGTGTTCGTGCGTTTGTGGGTATGTTAAACGAATACAATGTGCTGAACATTTCAACAAATGACAACCACACCTTTTATGAATCTCCATGACAAATTAGTAATTTTCATACTTTTCAAGACATCAGCAAACTATGGAGGCACAATACTCAGTGCCAAACAAAAGGTACAGCCCACAGAAAACAAGAGAAAACCTCCAACAGACCCTATCCCCAGATGGGTATGATCCAAGTTTCACACGATCACGGAGTCCTCACGCAAGGGGAGGTCACTCCATTCCCAAGTCAGACGTCACTGACGACAGACAACGGGTCATGCCTTATCCCCGGGAAACGCTGACCGAGCTGAAACAGAGAGTGACGTCATCACCCAACCCCAGTGATCGCCCAGGACAAAATTCACACCAGAAGGTCCAACACTGGATCGAAAACAGCGAACCGACGGTACCGGTTGTCGTGGTTGACGCAGCGTCATCTGACGGCAATGACGTCAGCAACGACATGCGATCCCACTTCACGTCATCGGATGGACTACACTCAACTAATGCGGTAAGTATTTTGAACTATGCTTTTCTTCATTATTGGTAGTGTAGCGCCTGCGACCATGTGATCCAGACACACGTTCCTTCCCGTTCCTGCGTTCGGCTTTTTGCTGAAACACTTTCTGAAAAAACAACCTTTTTTGCTTCAACAGGACCATGAAAGGCAATCAGAATGTGGCACTATTAAAGACAGCACATTTTCAGATGGAGAATCAAATCCACCAGGAGCTATGGACCAGTAAGTACAATACCAAGTTCCAGTGAGACAACCCAGCCCTCTTCAAGTACAATACAGTAAAAGATTTTACATTGGCAATGTTAAAATTCTGATGATATGTATTCCCATGATTAACTATGGAAATGTGAAAACATAGGGTGTTCTCTATCTCGTATCTATCGATACGATTCTGTACCATTAGCATCCTTAGCCTCCGTGCTATACAATCATGAACGCTGTGTTTGTCAAATGTACGGTAGTATATAATACTGTTAGATATGAGAGTGGGGCGGTGGGTTGGCCTAGTGGTTAAAGCTTTCGCTCGTCATGCCGAAGGCCCGGGTTCGATTCCTCTCATGGGTACAATGCGTGAAGCCCATTTCTAGTGTCACCCGCCGTGATGTTGCTTGAATATTGTTAAAAGGGCCGTAAAACTATATTCACTCAATCACTCACATATAACAGTTGGAACACCGACTATGCACTATATCATCTCAATTAAGTGTATTTCAATTTCAGGCTGTTATGGGACCAGTTCCAGATGATACCGAGGGACAACGTGAGCACTGACTCATCGTTCTGGTCACTCTTACAAGGGATCAAAGTCATAGCCTATGGTCTACTCTTCTGCATGGTGCTGGGCTGCGCTGTCGTCAACAAACTGTCTCTGCTGACCATGACGTCAGGGATAGTGAAGGTCAATAAACGCTAGTTTTTATTCTACATGTATTGTATATTCATAACTTTAGCAATGGGAGCGGTACAGTTGTCAGAGGGTTATACAAAGTATGTGATTTGGACTACCAGTTAATGATTGTGGAAGCCATGATGGCTAAGTGGGTTAGATCGCTGACTTTGTATGCTGACGATTAGGGGCCTTACTCTGAGAGTCTGGGTTCGAATCCCCAATGGGAATAAACCCCATTCCCCCAACCCTAAAAGTGCTAGAATCTCCACTGAGAACATTTAATTCTAAATATACATATGTTGCATTTGACCACTTTCTAAAGGCATCGTGAATTCATTTTCCTTTTTTTTCATGAACACAAAACAGGCGTACTCTGTTTTCCAAAATGAACCTCCGCTGACGCTGGGGCTATTCGATACTGGGTAGTGTTTGGGGATAGACTGTCCTGTCAAACACAATATGTTTTAGACTATGACATCACTTTACATAAATATACGGTGCAATAATTCCTTGTTGACAAATGCTACCATTTCCCATTTATAGTGCTATATTTGTTTATCGCCCAGAGCCTGAAGCACGGAGGACCCACCCCCACCAACACCATGCTACTGATCGGTCTGTGCTTCCCGTATGTGAGCTGGCTATTTGCTTACTCAGCACGGTCAGTGTTTGGAAACGTCGGCTGGCCAACCTTCAAAATGACAATCTCGGTAAGATTTATGTTTATGTGAAAAAATAGATAATGCAGCACATTAGGGGTCTAATGCATTTGAATGCTAAATCTGACCACCATTACTAGGTCTTGTGAGGCCGCATCCGTTGTGGAGTGAGTAGAGCGTCTGTCTCGAGAGTGGAAAGTCGGTTCGATTCCCAGGTGGCACCACACATAAACACGTAAACAGGATGGTGCTGATGTAACCGTACCTGGCGCTTAGCGTTAAAGATAAATCAGCTACACCCACATGTGCACGCTGTATCTAAAGTGAATAATATTAATCAAGATGTTCCCTCCAAAGCTTTCATACACGGCTATTGTTCAGTGTTCAACAATTGATAATGCAAATATATGTAAATGGCGGTGATATTTAGCGGCTATCATTGAATTGCAATGACTCTTATAACACAGATGTCCAACAAGATGGCGCTACTCTGATTCTATTTCTTGCAGGTGTTGGTTCTGGAATCGTTACACAGCCTTGGGATGTGTCTTCTACTTTTCAAAATATTACCTGAAGTTGACATGATTCGTGCCCTGGTCCTGATTTCGTCCATCTTGGTGGTTCCCTCAATGTGCAGGGCTATTTCCTCCACTGTTGAACAAACGACGTCAAGGACAAAACGTTGCTTCATCTCCTTGGCAAACCTGCTGGCCTTCTTCATCCAGCTGGGCAGTGTGGTGATGTGTACAGTGTCCGGCTTCACTTACAGCAGCTCGGAGAAAAAGTCCATCACGGACCTAGTGCAGGACAACGACCTGGACACAGTGGAGAGGGAAAGTATTATCGTGTGGGACAGAATCTCCTGGGAAATCCCCGTCGCCCTTGTTCTTATTTCAATCATGACATGGGAGAACTACATCGATGAAGACATCTCTTTCTTCGGACGCAGACTCCCCATCACAATCTGGAAGAAGAACCTCCTGCTGCTCCGTCAGAGACTGTACATATTCGTCAGCATCTGGAAGGTTGGGATGTCAATACTCCTCGCCTTGGTCCTCAGGGACGACTTCAACTTCACCCTCCTCTTTCCCCAAGAAACTACATCTTACACAAATGCCACAACCGACGCGCAGTCCAATGACCTTCACTTCCAGGAATACGGACCCTTCTATGCCCACCTGGTCACGTCGGTGTTGTGTTCCTATCTCGGGGGACTGGCGTGCAAGATGTGTATGCAGAGGTTCAGCTTCTCCCTGCCGCTGACCCTGGTCATTCCTATGTGTGCAGCTGTGGTCATGCTGCAATGCCAGGAACACTTTATTCCGTTCCCCGGGGACACCTTCACGTGGGTGTGTCCAAGTCAGAATGACCCCTGGTTGAAATACCACCTCATTCTCCTCGGACTAGTCTGGCTGTCACAGGTCATCGTCACTGCGCATGTGTGGTTCCCTGATTCAAGCAGAATGGCAAAGATAGAAAGGTGTGTTATATGATATATTTTCCATTTAATCGCAATGTGTCCATCTACTGTTTGCAGATTGAGTAGTTTGTTTATTGAAGTATAGAAATATATCTTATAAGACTCTTTGTATTAAACTATGCATTTAACTTCGGATATGCAATCTCATATGAAATATTGGATACAACGCCCTATATTATCTCTATTATCTTCAAAAAGACGTAATGGAACTCATATCTGATCCGAAAGATACATTTTGTTGTTTCACATTGTCGTTTTAGTTTGTAAATTGTTCTCTAATTCAGTTGTAATCCTCGGGTCCCCTTACATATATTTATGGCTTGGTCTGGAGCCTGGATATTCACGCCAATAAAGACTACAAAAATACACACGATGGTTTAATTCAAGATTTACCAAGCTAGTTAATGATACGTACTAAGCTTAAACTATGATGCTACATACAATCTGTCTGGCAGGCTGTTCGTCACCCCAGTCAGGTGCAGCGCTCTCACAGATCAGTTCCTGCTGCTACGTCGACGTCGTGACGACCGTGACCGTATGTTGCTTAGCAACTGGGACGCCGATTCTCTTCTGGATGAAGATCCTTTCAAGTCCGACTCAGCAGTACCACTCATCTACGCATGCGCAACCATGTGGCACGAGACTGTTGAAGAAATGACATTATTGTTAAAGTCCATCTTCAGGTTAGTGGGATCTTTCAGACACTTAGGAGCGAGAG
>VKKT01003218.1:238420-249519 GCA_008038995.1 Haliotis laevigata | reverse complement strand
TGTGTTAGCATATTGGACATGAGAGATGAGTTCTACCTCACGATGCTAAAACACTTGCAGGTTACAGATTGTGTGAGTAGTGAATGGTACTGAAAATGCAAAGTATGCTTACCCTTTTCGCAGGTGTCAATATTTTATATTTAACATTATGATCACAAATCAATACCCACAGAAAAAATATTAAACTTTCTTGTCTTTCTTGAAGGCACATTTTAACATAAAACAACAAAGTAATATTTTCCATTTTGTTTCAGAAAACGTCTGTGAAGAAACCATGTGTCCATAGTTTGAGCCGGCCTAAACTAGTGAAGATACGGGTAAGTGAACCGTGTATGATTCAGCTGATGTTGTAATGTTGCCAGGTTGGTGATGGAGCTGGGGGAGATTGTGACCTTGATCAACAATATTGGACATACTTTCTCATTTGTCTTGCCCGACACTGTCAGCCTTTCGATGACAGCACAGGGCCTTGGCATGTAAAACATGTTTTGTACATGCCAGGTCCTCACTAGGGAGATTCTCAAATGTTGTAGACGCTTCAGATAAACGTTTTCTGAAAATCCAATGGAATTTGAATATAATTGTTCCGATTGTCATGGTGAATTTTTGCCCTGCTAGGACTTTGGTGTTCGATTTTAGTGGCCTGTTTGCCCTCTGGTATTTTTTGGTGGTGTGGTGAAAGTTTTATTGCTCCATGTTAAATGTCAACATTTTGTTGTTGTCTTGATCCCGATCAAACAAGCATGGTATCCGTACACTCATGACAGCAGGGAAACTAACCATGGAAAGTAGGGTGAGATCCATTGTGACGCTGCTTTCACGTTTTCTCAGAAAATAACTAGTGGCCAGCCGGCCATTGTGTACACAGATACAGAGTCAGAGGCCTTTGTCAGTGCCTCGCTACGCTGTCTGACTTGATGGAGTTTGAAATTCATGTATTTTACATACATCCTGCACAACATTTTGATGTCACTACTCTGTGTGACTACATGTGGTTTGAATCTCAACTAACATGAATCACACTGGACTCCTCTGACAATCCTTTCCAATCTGAATTGAGTTGAACGTCGCCTATTTTACATGACATTCTTGTTTCATGGTTGGTAGGTGATACAGTAGCAGCGGGGTTACAATGTTACCATGTTACACACTTATATTGGAATTCTGTGCGTAATTACTTGTAAACAGAAAACCTTCCTGTAAGATCCCTTGTAAGTATAAGATTACATTTTCCAAATTCCATGTAGTGGAATTTGGCTTGAAAAGTTGTATAGGTAGTTGTAATATGTTCTGTAGTTTGGATGACACTCTTTAATGATTGGTTTTAAAAAAATTCCTTATATGCATTATACAAAGCCTATGACAAGATTTATCTTGCAAAAGTAATCTGTGCAGACATTAGAGATTAGCATGTATACAAATAAGCTTATTGTTCTTGGGTTCATGAAGAAAGAAGTTAGGATTCAGAAATTGAATAGGATGTTATCAATGTTAATGAAAAAGAAGGCAAACGTTCTGTTTACCCATTTATTATCCAGCTCATCGTGACATGCCGCCGTTCACTGAGTGTAATGATGGATGCGCAGGTTTTTTGTTGTTGGCACTGCTAATTATCTTGTGAGTGCATGTTGGGAATCAAATACTTTTGCTCCTTGGCAATATTATTTTGAGATAAACAGTAAAGTTTCTACATTAAATCTTACCCATTAATTGATTAACTATGGAACATCAGATCCGATTTCGAACTTGTTTTTATTAGGTGATGTGGATAAAATTAACTCAGTGTTATGATTTGGCAAGAATCAATTATTTTAAAATTAGGAAAATGCTTTGAGTAGAAAATATCTTTTGATGTTGCTGATGAATTCTCCATTCAAGCAGCTTCAATAATGATTGTTTTTCTGGATGTGTGGCGGAAGAAATTGGCCATCAATATTTAGGTAGCTGTGGTATAGGTCGTGGTAGTGGCTGGATGTTTGGGTTCTGCCTTAACGTAGCAAGACCCGGAATGATTTACACGCTAGTTGCCTGTTTTGTCATGTAACATCACCGATAATTGATTCCGCAGTGATCTGCGATTGTAAATGTTGGCGCTCGGCCAGGTGTCGCCTTAATTCATATGGATTCAGTGCTGTTGATGCTGCAACGTCAAATGCTGGCACTGTGCCAAGGTCAGTTATCCCTGAACAGCGGAACACAAATAGTATGAGACAGTTCTGAGTGATCACAGGTTGTTCAAAATCACAAGTTTTAAAATCAACAATGTCATAATTTGTTTCCTATGAATGTATGAGATCAATTCACAGCGAGGACCATTACAGTGCTAAGACTTTCCATGTATTTGAACTCAGATTTTACTCATTTTGTGAGTAAATTTCACTGGTATTATTCAAAGTGTTTGATAGTGGTTTACTAGAGGATGTAATTGGAAAATAATCCAATCTGGAACTCTAGCTGTGCATATTGTGAACAAACATTTCATCAGGCTTAACAAGGTCGGACATTGGGCCATTTCTCCCACAAAGAGGTTGTCGGCCATAAACTCCCTTCTCTTTCACTCTGATGTTCTGCCTGAGTTTGGAAGTATGAAAGGACACTGTCCCTATTCATGTCTGATGGGGGCGTCCTCACCAAACAACATTGCATCGGTGTTTTCATGGAGGTGTTTAGCCAAGACTTCTTATTGTGTAAGGTAAAGCTGAGGATAGAAAGTAGCTAATTAAAGCTCTCGGGCTTGCATACTGGGGTAATATTCTGTTACGTGGTTTCAGCACCCCCTAGTGTGGCTGCTTCAAAGAAGAGAATGAATGGGCTGCAACCACTCTCCTAATGTAATGGACACGTGGCAGACCCATCGTACCAGCTGCCGTACCCGCTATTCAAGTTTCTGTCTCCATCAAACCCACTTTTTAAAAATTAAGTTTATGGGGAGGTGATGTAGAAGGGAGCTTGTGTTATGTGTTGAAATGTAAGGGTTTCCATGGCTGTCAGGAAGGCATTCCGCCTCTCCATTCCGCCACTGCACTTTACCTTGTCAGACCCAGTGTTATGGTAATGGCTGGCTGTACAAGGGTAGATCCTATACACGTCTACAGCGGCAGCTGATACGCCATAGTTTGGAATTACAAGTATTGAGAATCAGTCTTTTTACCTTAAACCTTTAATAAGCATAAACCTTAGTGATTGAAACGACCACCCACTGGGGCAGAAGAGCCGATAAAGCTTTCAGGATGGAATTAATAGAAATGTGGGGAAGTACAACTTGTTGCTTTTTTGTTTCATGTTATCTTGGGGAATATTTGATATTTTTTCTTGAAGTAAACATTAGAAGCTGGTGACTTTACAAGGCGTAGAGATGATAAGGACAGTGGGTGAGTGTTTGCCACAGGATCAGTGGACTTCCATTTCCAATCTTGCTGTTTTCAGACAGCAGATTTACAAACAATCATTAATGATTTTATCATGACAAACATGGGCTAAATATGGTTGGAATTGCTGGAGGTCGACTCACAGATGCATGATAGTACAGACACAAGTATTCTGCCGTGAACCAAGCTCAAGAAAGCGGAAATATTGTGCCAAGCAAATCACATGTGCACCACCCTGGGGCCCTTTGTTATATTGACTTTGGCTCCTTGTTTGCTGTGAGGTTTCTCTTCCAAGGGATGCAGCCATCTTGGAAATGACGGCATGTCCACCAGTCACAATGAATCTTGGTGCATGGTCTGAGTCTATTACAAGTCTTCGAGAGTGTATTTTGGGATATAAGTCTGATGTTTGTTGATTGGCTTGATGAGAAGCGTATTGGCAGAATAGAAGGCTGTGTTGACATTGTGATTACTGCCACATGATAGACGCTGATGCTTGGTCCCAGACCTCAAGAGGAGTTTCTGGTACACCAGTAATGGAAGGTGTTGCCCAGGCTTAACATGGTCAGACTGGAATGAGCCAGCATGTCTTGCCAGTCATTTCCCTACACTATCCAAGAAAGGCACAATTATGTCCTGAAAATGTGCAAGATATAGAAATAATTGGTTCAGCAGGCACAATGCCATGTAGTTGAGGGGCGGTGGGGTAGCCTACTGGTTAAAGCGTTAGCTCGTCATGCCGAAGACCTCGTTCTATTCCCCACACGGGTACAATGTGTGAAGCCCATTTCTGGTGTCCACTTACACAAAGTGATCTTAGCACTGTGTGAAGAGTGAAAGAAAACTATCCCTTGGCATTTGATCTAGATGTACACGAGGCCCTGTTTCAATGCCCACGTGGTTACATTCTGTTTTTTGGGGTCCCCCTTGTGTTTAGCTGGAATAATTTTAAAGGAACCATACCCCCTCAATCACCCATTTCTTGAAAATATTGTAAGTGGGTCTTCTACAATATTCATGGTTTTGGTCCTTCCTAGCCTTGCCTTGCGTTATCTCCCCTTACACCCAATAAGATGTACACCCACAATACTGAGGCCCTTGTCATGATGAACAGGATTAGAAACTAATACCTTTGACGAAAAAGCAATACTTGTGTCTCGAAATGAATCCCTATTCAGGACATCTAATGAAAGTACTCAGTAATGGTATGTTTTCCTTCAGAGAGGCTTATTAAGGATGTATGTATGGACTTGTGTGGAATGTCCGAGTGAATGTCGGTCTTTGTGTCTTTGTGTGAGAAAGCACTAATGATGGACAGGTTTTTCAATGCATTAAATGTTATCAGTTGAGAAGCATGACAATAGGTTTAATGTGGCATGAATGCCAAGTATGAAAGCAGTGAGCTGAAGTTTATATAAGATACTTCCATTGTGGACAACATAACACTGTGCAGTATGGAAAATGTACTGAACTCTGCCAAGTTGATTGGTTTCTGGATGTCTTCCGAAAAACATGGAAATACATGCATGCCATGATGGCAACATTTTGCTAGTTTCTGTAAAACATGAAAATGTTTGATAATGTTTTTTGTATTTTTTCCCAGTAAACATTTGAGCATTTTTATAAAGGTTAGGAAAGGTTTGTAAAATGTTCTTTTAATAGAGAAATTTGAATGGAGTTTGTAATTTCATTGTTGACATATTAAAATAGCGTCTTAGGCTGGTCAAGTCTGCCGTGAGTTGTCAGGATAGTAGCATCAAGTTGAGGTCCACAGCTGAATTAGACAGGATGTTGTAGCCAAGTGGGAGTATATGAAGCTGGTAAACTAAGGTGATTCTTTAAAAAACTGTCGCTGGATGACTGCCCCCAGGAGAAAGCTCACTGACTAGGGAGATGACAATGAAAGATAGAAATGAAAAGGAATTTAGTGATGTAAATAGCATTTGTCATTTGCTAAATGCAGTCAACTAAATGCACCAAACAATGTCAAATATAATGAAAATTGATGAGATTCACAAAGATTCATGTTAAAATCAACCAAGCTGAGCTAATTTGTTTCCTCAGTCTACCAGATTACCTTGCTATCTGTATAAGTGTGGGGGTTTCCCTTGTGCGGCATTTTATCCTTGACGCACCAGAATATGTGTCCTGGAATATGTTCAAATGTTACCTAGATAAATTATCTTGCTACAGCAGTACCATATTTTTGTATTGAGCATTGCAGATTTTGAAGGCAAGTACTTATTTGAGTTTAATTTGTAACTATCTGCAATGTGGAAAGTGCTTGTTCATTTTGCCTATAGTCTGTTCATTCTCATAGTCCACATTAGTCTAGATAAGATATACTTTTAACATGTATGGACTTTTATAGTCTTTATCGACATATGCAGGACAAAAAAGTTGAGAATCATGTATATTTGGGGGTACATATATTTCTTGTTACTGTGAAATCTGAATACATAGTTTAACTATTTAAAAAAGAAATCATCCAAAAGACTCATCTTTTTGTTCCATGTATTTAGAAGCAGAATTTGTTTTTTCAAACCTCATTTTGTATATTGCTATGGGACTTACGCCGGTAATATGTAGGTTTCACTAAGCCGTTGATGCATCATGAATGAATCATAAGATAAAAACTAGAGTGCATTCTTTTGGATTGATTTCTGGTAACACCTGTTCTCTGGCCATTTGTTTAAATGTGGAGGTCACACCTTCAGCCAGTTTGTCAAGGTCCTTATTTGTCTGAGCATGTCAGCATTTACATCATAATCAATACAGTCAACATGATCTGGTTGATGTGCTGGTCGTATTCACATCTCGTGTCAGGTGATGGTGGAGTGAGGTGTGTAATATACATGTTATCTTATAGCAGTATCCAGTAGGAATCTCATACATCCAGGGGTGGAAATAACCTATTGCCCGATGCCCCAGTAAAGTGTTTTTTTCTGTCGGGCAAGCAAATTTGTATATCACACTGTACCGTTGTCCAGTTGACTTTCCAATGTTAATTATGTTGTATATTTAAAAATTCAACAAGAAAATCGGCCAGTATAGTGGAACAATTATCAGGGCAAGTGATTTTACATGTGCCACTGTACCGGAGTACACTAGCAATTTTAAAGTTATTTCCACCCCTGACATCAATGAATAGTGTGGGAATTCTAGCAATATTTCTTGAAGTAATTTCAGTTAAGGAAACATTTCAAGTAGGAGAGTGTCAGGTAAATGTGGTGTAATTTTATTGATGGCCCAAATATATGAAACTTTCTTTGGCAGTAACATGATATTCACTGACAAGGACCTTTTATGGCCCACTGCTATGATTTGCTTGTCTGTGAAGTACTGCATTTGTATATGTGTTACGCTGGATCATACTTCATGGTTTGGGATGCAATGCAGCTGCTCAAGCATGTATAATTTAGATTGAATTGCTTGTATCGGCAGATATTGTGGTGCATGAAAGTACCAGTGGCATGCCTCATTTTACTCTCCAGCTTAAGTCTTAAGTTAAACCCCGGAACATCTGGGATTTTGTATGGGATAATGATTGTATGGATGTTCTGCTTGTTGAAAGGGTTTATTGATGTGTTAAATATTTTCCAGCTTGTCTTTCAAAACTGAATGTACGAAAATCATTTTAAATTTATAAGTGAAGCTGAATCTTGTCTCCTTAATGAGAAGTTTTGAGAGCATTATTTTACCCACGACAGTTGGTGGGATGGCAACAGAAGCGGTAGAGCTTCACACGACTATTGTCAGATAGTCATAATTTAAATTAGATCGGACAGCATAAGAGGATGAAATCCTCCTCACAAGAGACGAGACCCACAGGGTCTAAAAATCTCAGCAAGCCAATGCCCCAAGTAATTTCATGTCCAATTGATCAGCAAAAGGTCCTGGATTCACACTGATGGACAAGGGAATTTCATTTCATTGATTGTTCCAATGGCTGGAGTCAGTGTGGTACAAAGCCCCCCACCACCCCCTGGTCCTCACATGGATGTAACTCATGTTCAGAGGAGAACCTCCTAGAGTCCCCGCCGTGATATTGCTGGAATATTGCTAAAAGTGGCGTAAAACCAAACCCACTCACTCCTACAGTCCCACAGACATTAACTGACCTTTACCTTAAAATGTGGTCAGGAGAAGCTTCATTCTACATAGAACTAATCATATTGTGCCTTGTAGAGAAACCTCTAATAATCATTTGTAAAAGGCATCAGTAATTTTGATGTCATACAAAACCTCATTACTTTCCTTAGTTCTAATCATAAGTAAAAGAAACTTAAAAAACTATAAAGGAAAAGGAACTATGTTTGATTCCTTATAGAGAAACGTCCAACATTCCTTGGTACTCATTATACATGACATCAGTAAGTTGCTTCCCTTTGTGTTTGTCATTTGTATGATTTATAAGAAATGAGTAGCTGTAACCACCAGTGCGTGAGCCAGTGCTCACGTTAATGGTTTGAGTTGTTTATAGAGATCAACAATACACTCATGGATTGCATGGGCTAGTATTGAACGTAAGGAGGCCGAGGTACAAACTATTCTGCATGTCTGGGTGTGGTGTATATGATCAGCATAACGGAGGTTGGAGGTTAAACCAGCGTATATCATTTAGAACACCAATGGAGATTAAGCTCTTTTTTATATTCAACAACCAAACGACAGTTCTTTGAAAAGTTTTGAGGATCTAGAGAGTGGTTTCAGTGTACTGTGCAATAAGCTGGCTGAGTAGATGACCTGGGCTTGGTAGGGAGGTCACTGTATTTACCACCCTGATACCTTCCCAACCCCTTGAGTTGACCCGTTGACCCAATTTTCGGGTCGTCACTTTTCCTCGCCATAGCAACTTTTCACAATCAAAGGAAATATTGCTTTATAGATTAATTTTTCATTCAATATTCCTCTACCAATAAGATATACTCGACCTGTTTATCAAAAGGGGATCGGGTAAATTTCCTGATTGAGAATAAACAGCCAACACTTGAGCTCTACTGGCAGAATTTGACTTTATGGATATCAGCAGATACATTCAGTGATAAACTGTTGTAAAGCAGGGTTTATTGCCAAATAAAGTTGACATCCTCATACCGAGACCACAAAAACACCATTTATCTTTGATATTGGTCAGTTTAAGGTCTCTGGAGATGTGATAACAAGGTTTGTTCATGTTGACCTCGTGTTGTTTTATTACGTTGTATCATTTATGAGCCCGGATAATGAGAAGACTGGCCGAGAGGGCATTAAAATGGTTATAATCTCCTTTGATAATACTGTTAACTACCTGATAGATCTTCATAAATAAAATTCCTCATGAATATTTTTCATGCTTATAAGTTGTAGAAGTAAATATTTTTATGCTATGTCTCCACGCAACATCATCTGTACCTTGAAGTGACCCAGCCTTCATTATACACATCAGTTAACGCAGTATTGAGTGGTATTTGCTTTGTTGCCAGAGAAAAAGATAAGACTGTTTTGGGACCTGCAACAATACATTAATTTTTTAGTACACCTAATGCATCTACCAAGATATCATTCAGGAATTTCTTTTAATGTTGCTTTCATAGCTGACAAAATAACCTCTGCTATAACACTTCCTGTCAAGGACGTTTTGATGGAAATAGGTAATAGTATTTTAACTTGAAACTTATGTGACATCTTCAGTAGCTATTTGGCAAGGCAAGACAGAATATAATTAATATACTCTCTATCATCCATAAATACACTGTGCGGTGATGCTGTTACTAAGTTATGGTGCAGTCTCCGTTAACATCCAATGTTAAGGGCTGGAAAATATTTTTGAAGGGAGAATGATTTACAAAAGCATCAACAAAATGATGAAATTTTCCTTTTGCAAACACATTTGATATTGACGACAAAATATTGAATCTTTAAGCTGACAATGTGTAGGGTGTGATTTCGCTCTGAGCTGTGTGTGCTTAGCAGTGCTTGATCAGGTCCCTCTGTCACGGGAGAGTAAATGCAAGCATTATTTCTGTCTAATGACCTTCACCCTGCTGCTGTGTATGAAGTCTGAGTGTGTGAGAGAGAATTAAAATTGTAATTACATCAGTTTCTTAACAAAGCATCATTCATGGATTATAGACATGGCAGTTGAGTGCTATATGTAAATAAATATTATAAATAAATATATATCTTGATTATATACCATTATGGCTGAATGAGGATAAGAAGAATTATTGCAGGTGTAAATTACTGTATATCTGTATTGTCATTGGTTGAGAAAGAATCACATGACATTCTTTAGATCAGGTTATTGCCCTGACACCCACCCAACTGTGCAGTGATCAAATGCCCCTGCCCTGTGTGATTAAGCCATTGGACACAAAGGAGAAAAATACCTTCAGCAGAATCACTTATTAAAAACTCAAATTGAAATATTCTTTTATTTGTATAATATTTGATTCAATAATTATTGACAGCTATTTGTGCAATATCAATATTTATAGGCCCATCAAACTGATATTGACCTTGGCCATGGTCCTCGGATCAGTATCACTTTCTTTGGGCCATAAAACATGATATCGCCCTCATGAATGGTCAATAATTGATAAATCTGCTGTGTGCATTGGCAAACATGCTATCTCTCCTGGGTGATATGATTTATCACCAACAGTGTCAGCAGTGAATGAATGTACTTGAAGAAAACTTGATGTGCTTGTTATAGACCTATGAGTCTTGTATTCAACTTATCAAATCTTCAAGATGAAGATGTGTATATTATTTAATGGTGGCCTATACTGCCTACAGTGGCAAAAGCTGTAGTCAATCTTTGATTGGTTCTGAACTTGAGTAAACACACACCAAGCATCTCTTCTCAGTCACGGGTGAAGGAAGCGTGACAAAGACTGGTCACCTGAGTACTTGCTGCCCCCCTGGACCAAGGTCCCAGAAAGCTGATCCGAGCCTGTTCCACCCGCCTCCAAACTGACCTATTAGATGAAATGTGACCAGGGCTATTACACCTGGCTATGACCAAATATAAGCTTATCTGGAGGCCAGAGTAATAATGGCTTCTCAGAGTGCAGTATGTTTTTTGTGTGTGTGGACCTGGTGACCCAGAGTACATGCTGTTATTTCCGTTCTTTCTTTTATTCATGAAATGGTTTATCGGCACTACAAACAACACATTCTTTCTGTGTCTTTACATGAGATAGAGATTAAGATAAAATTTTATTGTGCAAACGTTCCATACAGAAACAGTGGCAATATTCTATAAACTACATACACAAGATATATATTGTGAAATGTCTTTTTTCTGATCTGAACTTAAGTATTCATTTATCTTGTATTCATTTAGTACCAAAGATCCTGCTGATAAGAATTTTAATTCAGGAACATAATGTACTATTTCAAATGCAATCTCAGGAAGGAAGTGTGATAATCAGGCTTCAATGGTTTGTGAAATTTATCAACTGAAAGCAGTGGTTCAGAACTATCTATACGAAGATGTTAACTGTAAAAGTCCACCATGAATCTTGTAGAGGGATGCCAGGTCGTCAATTTTTATGCAAGGATTCTCATCGGAGGAACAGGCCCCAGCAGCCTATGCTGGTTGTTAGATGCAACTATTTGAATTGGTTTGACTTTGCTAAAATATGGTACTTGTTGGTCCCTGCCTGGAGCTTGGCATTAATGGGTACAACAAGAACTGGTCGGCTTCGAGTCAGTATAATGTGTCTGAGTGGGGTATTCATGCTT
>VKKT01003218.1:218573-228794 GCA_008038995.1 Haliotis laevigata | reverse complement strand
GATATTGCTGGAATATTGCTAAAAGCGGCGTAAAACTAAACTCAGTCAGTCAGTCAGTACACTACGTACACATGTCCATTTGTATCTAGGTTACAATTGGTGTTCCGCTACATGTTCTTGTCATAAGAAATGACCAACAGGATAAGTTGGTGAGACTTGGTTGCTTGGTTGAAACATGTCATCGTATCTCAATTATGCTGATGGATGCTCATGTTGGTACTCGGTGGATTGTCTGGTTTAGACTCAGTTATTCACAGACTGCATTATAGAGCTAGAAAATTGCTTAGTGTGGCAAACAAAACAGACAATAGCTGTTTTGTACATCGATACAGTATTGAGACCCATTCCATAAGAATGTGGATAATTCCCCTCTGGGTGATCTGCTTCGCCATGGCCCTTTGTGCTAGAGATACAGCTAGTGCAGTAACTTGCAGATGTTGATGAGATGCACATGTGCTTGCACCTCTGTAAATGAGCAGACAGATAACACTGGCATTTACGTGGGATACAATGCCTGGAAACAACACTTATCACATATGTAAGGGTCACCCTAGTACTGAGTGGTGTGTTATTATTACCCAAAAAATTTAAATTGTCGCAGATGGAAATGGTACTTACTGCATTTGATGTCATAACAAGATTTAATGAGATACAATAATTTCATGCTTCGTAGGAGAAGTGTTCATATTTAAGTCTTCAATTCATGATATGGGGATCGAATTTCTTGAATCTAATGAATATTGGTCACTGATATAATGCTTTTTGAAATAGGGATGCATTATACAATTATACTGATCAGAGTTGTTGGTAATTTGATCAAAAGCCCATTAACTTTCATAATCAGTAAATGGCACTGTAGACCATCATATGAATACAGTATTTATTGTTTATTGGATGTCGGATACACCCAACTCTCACAATGGAGCCGATAATGCAGAAGAATTACATGGTATCTATGTCATTAGTACGCATTTTTGTAATAATCACTTTTTTTCTCCAGACATGTTATTTGAAGCGGAGGTGATAATTTGAAACTTGTTCATTATGTGGTAAACCTGGAGTGTTTTTGGTGACTGAGCAGAGCCTGCAGGAGCACCTGCTGAGTGCCCCGGGAAGAGTCCACATCCACAGCATCTTGGGCCAGGTGATTACACCTTGTGTCACGACTGACAGTAATAGACCCAGTAGTCTGACACCATTGTTAAGTTCACACAAATAGCTACAGTGTAATTACCCTGTCAGGCTCGCAGCCAGTCGCCAACCTGGCCACAATCTGTAATTAATAGGTAATTTGTATCATAATAAGTCTTTTGACGACATCACTAAATTGTGGCAGTAACTTCAGCTTTGTTACAGGTCTTTATGACAAATGAATTATATTATAAGGGTGTTGATTAGCCGAGGGAAAGTATCTGTGTAGAGGGTGTAAAGGTGAAACCACCGGCAAGTCATTCCAGAGGTTTCATTGTTACTGTAAGCTGTTGTATCCTATAGCTGTTATGCTGTATTGGGCTCTATGGGCGCACTAAGCCTTCATACACATATGCATTGTCTGTGCTAACATTGTGGTCAATTATTTGTTTGCAATAAGCTGGTCCATGTGAATGTATGTAATGATAGTTGGTAGAAAAGTTAAATTTAAAGATAAGTTTTTTGAAAGTTTATTTTTATGACCATTTTGTTGGTATTTTCAATATATTTGTTTTTATAATCTAAGGGACATTATCCTGATATCTAGTTAAGTATTTTTGTTTTGTTAACTTTCATTTTTGCTGATTGAACAAGAATATCTGTACACAAAGAGAAAATTCAGGCTTACCCTGGAAATGTTGACAGTCCTAAATATTCTTTTTGAAAACCCTTTTTCTGCTGTTCCCTGCAGTGATATTGCTGGAATATTGCTAAAAGCTGCATAAAACCAGGCTCACTCACTCACTCACTCACACTTTCTGAAAGAAAATCAGATTGTTGCATATTTTAGCGCAGAACAGTATCCTGATACAGGAGATATGTTACGTGTTTTGTAGCTGGAATGGAAAGTTATAACTTGAAATTATCAGTGAGCTCCATATTGTTAATTCAGTGGGATCTTGTTACGTATTTTTTGGTTTTATTCCAATGAAAATAAGAACAATAATGGGTACATTTTCCTAAATTTAAATATTAGCAACATAAATCTGCCTTCCCACTAAAGTAGTTATGGTGCTAACACAGGATGGCATAGAAATTATTTCCAGTTTCTTTTCGTGTGAAACATCTCTCAACCTGTCTTTTACACTTCAAACTGGAGATAAACTACAGTAATGGTATGCAGAGTTTATTTTTTGAGTTGTTAAGGAAAAGTGTTTATCAAAGATACTTCACTTGCACCGAGTTCACATCAGCGTAATGGGAAATAGCAAAATAAATTTCTGTAATATTTCACGCCAGAAGCCATTTTTATACTCCATTGGAAATATAAATATTTTCATCGTTTTTCTTTCCTCAGTGGATGTATTTTCTTCCTCTTCCTATTAGGGGACCAGGTGTATACTTCAACACTCCTGGTGCACTAACTCACCATCACAGCCAAATAACATTCAACAAGAAGTACAAATGGCCACTAGTTCTCTTTTTCCAATCAAAACTACAAGCTTCTGTCTTCAGCATGTTTAAACCTTTGATGTTTTCCTCTATGCCTCTTTAGCAAAGCAGCTTATTTTTCACCACCAAACTAGCACCTGAGATTTTGTCCAGACTTGGGCCATTAACACATCAAGTAGGCTTCATTAGCTGAGCTGTTCATAGGCCTCAAGTCCATTCTAGCCCTGATTCAAGCTGGCCATGTCTGTCGACACATCTGATTTGAATGGTGTGTTATTTAGGAGCCAAGAGGCACCTTTGTTGCATGTTAAAAGAGTATCTCTGTATGTACATTCATTGGGATAATGTATTGGGATAGGGAGCATTTCTAAAGGTGGTAGTTTTGTGGAAAGACATTTGTGAGCTTCATAGAACGTGTACAGGTGAGATGAAGGTTACACAGATTTGTGGTCAAGATTTAGGAGTTTCAGATTGTGTGGAAAAGTCACATTTACATACCTGAGGATGTTCTTGAGAAACAAGACACTCACCACTGGACCCAGGCTTAAGTTATTTGTAGTCTTTGAAAGGTGGCCTGTATTATACCCTGAGTTTATGGCGGACTCTGCTTCTGATCTTATTGCTACATATCACTTGCCCATTACAGAACCATAATCTTTGAAATTTTAATCCTAGATGCTCAATCTTGCATGCAAAAAGAATGCGAGGTAGAGATGCATCTTGTGTCTGGTGTTCACAAAGGTTGTAGATAAAAAGATTTATCATATTGGCTAGTGTTATCGATGCTATAAGCCAATGTTATATACTTCGTATCATCATTCGATAAATATGCAAATGAAGTCATCGACTACGTCCTCAGGTAATACTTTCAATAAACTCTTTACACAGATGTGATGCCATCTGGCTAAATATCTTTGTTTAATGCTTCCCAAATGTCAATCTAGGTTTCCTGATGTGTGAGTGCTTATGTAAAGAAACATGGCTGCAAATCATGGGGCACTTTATGATAAATGGGACAGTTCACTCAGACTTTGTGTTCATAAGCTAAAGTTAAACATCACTGAATGAAAACATGTCTTGACCTCCAATTATTTTCTGATGACATTATATGATAAAGAGATAATTGCCCTTCTATGTTTCGGTGTAGTAAGTGTCCATCTTGGTCTTTAATGTATGTCTTATGCTCACCAATGCTTGCATAATACTCAGCATATAATCGCTATGTATTTGGGTTATAATTTGTCATAATAAACACTCGGCTTATAATCTCAATGTATTTGGATAAACACTTGGCTTATAATCTCTATGTGTTTGGGTTATAATTTGTCAGTCAATAAGGACATTTCTGCCCTTCAAGAATCTTCTAACAATGTTAATTTGTTCCACCTATATACAGTTCCCCTTTAAGCTCTTTGATGTTTTGAAAAGTGTCAGTTTTTGCAAGGCAAATCAAATTCACTTGCACATCCAACTGAAGGCTTCCCTGTACAGGGAGACCTGTTAACATTACGCTTTCTTTGTTCTTGGCAACACACGGAAACTATCACCACAACCCTGGATGGAAACTGGTTCAATCACCCATGTTGTTCCCACTCGGGGAAGGGTCTCCATACTGTGAATTACCTCTAGTCCTGAAGGGGGAAGGCGGGTGTTGATTCAAGTCCAGGGATGGGGAGATTGTGTCGGTGCTCTGTTACCTGTAGAAGGAATCCATGGTGTTATATGCCCCCAACTCACTGCTTGCTGCAGATATTGAAACCTTCTTGTTTATCATGTGCTCAAGGGTAAGGGAATACAAACAACATATGTACTGAGATTTGACTGGATTTGTTATACAGAGGATAAACACAACCACCAACTTCATGTATAATGCACAAAATATTCAGCACATATTTTGTAAAAAATGAATAATTGATTAGTTCATTACAGGAAGAGTTACTTCTGAAAGGCACCATAAATATGTAAGACGGAAGTTGAGGCACCGGCATTGAGCATTAAACACTTGACAACAGGTGCTCTCCGTGCCCTGCATGGGACATAGTCTGATTGTCTGGCTGCACAAGTCACTCCAGCACATGTGGTGATGCGGAAGTAGGCAGATTTAGACACACAGAAAGTTTGTTTTTGTAGCCTTGCCTTACTGTGGCCATTTTATACCAGATTGTTCAGTCAGTTTAACCAATTTCAGTTGAAAATTTAGCCTATTTCTGTAGGTTACATTTTCTCATTTCATCGCTGAAGCACAATGTGAGATGTCTACCTTCCATAAGTCAATTACTTAGGGCAACTGCTAATTTTCATGTTCCCTGTTCTTTGAGCTGGCTGCATCAAAGATCTAAGATATGACTGGCAAAACCTTTGAAACAGTTTCCTTCAAGCTGGATATGAATCTTTAGATGTTAAAGATGGAAAGTTCAGATATGTATCAAAGTTACAATGAAAGTATTTTGACTCATAGGGTCTTTGACTGTGTATTTTGAATATCATCAAACAAATTTTCAAGAGCCTTTCTTGTGGAAATATTTTTGGCTCTGGTAATTATCACATATATCTCTGGTACATAAAAGGATATAGAGTTAGTGACTATATATACCTTGGTGCCAGTATTTGGAATTAAAGCCCCTCTGGTAATTATGAATATTAGATGTTTACAATTCATGTAATAAATAAAAGTAAATTGCCATGACAGACTACAATTTTGATATGGAAGAATTAAATAGTCCATAAATCTTTAGTAGTATAAACTGAGTTTTTTCATTTTAACATCAGGTACCCGGTGAAGGCATTTGTTAAAGTGGTTAATATAGAGAAACGATAAATCTTGAATAATTCAGTAAGAAGTAATTGTTGTGTTGAGATAGTTTTGTTTATCCCTCATTTTTATTATTCGGCTATAGCTGCCTAAATCCCCTTCAAGTTAACCCCAACCTGTTATGCTTCAGCTGTTTTGGTAATTTGGATAAGAATGTAAATATGATGTTTCTCATTTTGCTAATGGTTATCAGATGAGGTATAACAGTTGATACAGTTACGCATGGTATAATTAGGTTATAACCTGAAAATGTAGTAATGACCGTGGGATCCGCCAACTTTGCCACAGGTATGCCAATACCAGTTTATGGGGGGCCATAAGATCTCGGTGAGTAGCCCAAGAAGGTAGGGATGTTGTCAGATGTTCCTTGCTTACATCTTACCCCTAATCCTCCACACACAAGAGATGTAATGGAGTCAGATGATGGTGACCCTCCCCCAAAGCACCAAAACAAGAATAAATCTATTTATATTTATGCTGCCCTATTTTTTGTTGTTGCTTTTCTCATAAAAAATAGCAGTTAACTCCAAGTATTATAAAGTTGGCTATCCTGTACAACAACCAAATTCTGGTCCTTGTGAGAGTATTGTCTTCATTAAGGAACTATTCTGAAATATCAGTTATATGCATTATTGACTGTACAAGAGTATGCAAAATTATTTGGGGCTTAATAAAATTTCTAGTTTAATAAATTGCATTGAACTAGAAAAATGTAACTGTTCATCCATGCACAGACCATGTGATATTAATGCTGCGCCTTCTCATGTGCCATTGGGCTGTGCAACCATTTGCTGCATCCTGTGATAGGTCTGAAATATGTCTGGGCATAAATCTTGCCCTCTCACTCATCTTGTCCATGGGGCAGTAAACTTGTAGCAGGCAAGTAAAAGTGAGAAGGACTTCTTCATGTGTCAACTCTGATCTCGCTTCCTGTATGCAGTGTGTTTATAGTAAACAACCTGGCCTCTGCATGTTGGCTGTAACAGTTTCCAGATTGCCATAATCTTCACAATCACAGGTCCCATAAAGCAGATATGGCCATAATATGTGGGCGAGGCCTGCTATATATCAATCTCCATGTTGCGGAGAGTTACTGCTCCTGATAGCCAGATTAGAAAACCCTACCTAAATGTGTAAATGATTTAAAATCCATTTATGAAACACTCATTAAATGCCTATCAGTAAATAGACGGACTGATGCTTAACCCCTGGTCCCAAGATTTACCCCTAGAACACATCTGTTGCTACTATGGCCAGTGCAGTGGACTCCATTGGCAGCACCATTTGACCTGGCTGGGATATTATTAATCAAACAGACCAGCATCCGACACAAACAAATTAATCTGGACATCTGTGTTGACCTTTTATTAATATGCTCATTGTGGTAAACATGCAATGTCTGAAATGGTCATTGAGATTAATTATTATTTTTCTACAGAGATTAAAGATAAATTTGATGTGTGTATGAACCAGATTTATGGCAGATTGTAACATCTGTTGTGGAACAGGAAGCAAATCCTCAGGGAAATCACAGCATAGATTTAGAAATCATCACTTACGAGTTGAGACCATACTTCAGTTTGTATGCAAAAAAAATCATATTAGAAATATATGTTATCACTCTGTATACTATCTGGGTACAGTGAATGCAAAACTGAAATTCATATTAAAACCCAGTAGCGGGAGAACTTGGATTCCCCTGAGAAACTGACTTATGACATTGTTAAAGATATACAGAGCATGAAAGGGATGTGACACAGTTGGCCCCACAGGTAGTTCATAACTAATGGCATCTATAGGTTTGCCTCTACCTGGACCAGGTTGTCAATTACCCAACAGACCATGAAGCAAGATATATTGACAACACCCACAGTTTCTCTAAACACAGCTGCAACAACAAACAGGACAAATGTTCATGTTTAACGACAACCTGCTAAAAATAGGCGTTTTCCTCTTACGGTTAATATCCACGGTGTTTCATCTGTTTCAGCTTCAACATGTTTGGAAGAAAGGATGTGTACATGAGTTGATGAGACCTTCCAGGATTCATTGATTCTTTCATCCAATAATGGTCGTGTTCCACTTGAACTGTTGATTATTGATTCATGCGTGACCAGGAAGTGACCAACCTGGACAGCCATTTTGTGCTCCGGAGAGTGTCATTGTCCCCTGCACAAAATGGAGCCAAAATATTATATTATTGTGGAGGATTTTGTGGCTTTTATGACTGTATTAATACTGATATAAAGAAAGGCATCATAAATCTGTCGATGTAATAACTCATGGTCTTGTGTCATTGTCTTATAGACAGCAGCTGGGGAGGAATGGGTTTTCATATTGAGCTAAGGTAGTTTTGTCTTGAAGGGTGGTATGCATTAATGCCATTGTTTGCATGGTTATTGCAGCATTCCCGGATTTCTGATTTTGTCATTTTTGATATATAGATATTGATAAAGTGCTCTAGCATTCATGTTGTTTAATTATTTGGATAACATTGCTAAATAATATAGGAAGACTTCTGAATATAAGCAGAAAAACTGTTTCCATAACAATAAGACACCTGCTGAAAGCTGGGCCTAGTATTTGCTTCCAAGTGTATCATGAGCTTGTGTTTATGAATCACTATCAAATAATGATACAAAGTATTTGCAAAAAGTGAACATGTCCTGCCCACATAGTCACATGGTTGTCACTATACGTTATAATGAAAGATGGTTGTCTTCACGAATATACATCTTCTGATAAAGATACGTCTAAATTTTGGGGAATATCTAATCAGCTGTATTGGTTTGTTTCTATTTGCATTGCGCTTCTTGTCAACTAATATATACATATTAATTTTAATCATTTTAATTATTATCAAAATTGTTTTACACTAAAACCCAGCCTGTCTTTAAAGGTCAGAGTAACAGAATCGCTTGGAATAGTGTGCCAGAAACCGTTTTGAAAATAAATTCACATTGGTATATGTTCCAACACCTGCCTGTCTTCTGGAAGAGTACAAGAATACAGAAAACAGAAGTCCTTCAGATGTACCTCTACTATAGATGGTGTAATGGAATTGCTTCAGAAAACAATAACATCAATGATGTTAAGTGTAAGTCGATCTGGAAAGCCCACCACAGAAGAGGCAGTCCAGTTGGAGGTGATACATGACACTATTTTCCAGACAAACATTTACATAAATTTCTTTATGCCTTTGAAGTAGGCATCAGACACACATAGCAAACTTCAGCCAGATTGATTGTTTTGGTTGAAGCTTGTCCAACATCTGATTGATGTAAAAAGCAACCTTTAACGTCCACATCGCTCCTGTCCAAGACTGTGCCAGTCCTCTATGGCTAGTTTCTACGTCTCCTGTAGGTCGCCTACTTGTCTCTGTCTTCCCATCCCTCCTAGCCATGTGACCCGACTACTAGGTCATGTGATCTAACTACAGGTAAAATCCTACACATCGTACTGATTAGTGTCGAAATAGTTTGTACTGTATTCTGAAGGGATCATGTTTCTAAAAACAAATAACATTTTTTCGTTGGTGTATTTTCCCATGTGATGTAAATGAGATGTTAGACTTGCCAAAAGCATTCCGGATCCCTGGTTTAACATTTTGCCATAATGTTCGGGGGAATTAATGACTTTGATGCCAGTGCCAAAAATATTTGAAAAGGTGGCATGTTGGATGTGTTAAAGCCAACACGCTAGAAAGGTTAAGCGGAAATTCATTTAGGAATAGCTTGTAAATATGTGTAGTACGTTACATACAAGAAAACTACAGAATTTACAAGCATGCTTCATTTGTCAAAGATGTGTGTTGAAGACAGTTTCTTTAAATTTCCTCATCATTACATGGCGTAGTACAAGGTCTGGCCATGGCAAGTGGTTGAGATGCAGACTCCAGTAGTCTGTATCATGTCCCTTGTCAGGGCTGTCACAGAGAGGAATGCTGCATACATATCAGGTGTGTCAGTGTCTGTGTACCTGTCAGGTAACAATAGGTATCGTTAAGCAGATCAAAGACAGCTGAGTTCAGTCACGTTTTACGAGACCTGGTCAGTGAAGGTCAGTGGTCAGCATGTGGCTGCCATGTGGACCTTGGTAGATTGGAATCAGATGGTGGTTGGAGGCAGGTGCTCATGATTGCTGAAAATACAAAAAGAATTATGGGAAGTCATATATGTAATTTCATTGATGAATTATTAACACCATTGCTGTTAAACAATAGATTGCCTCAAGACATGTAATGGTTACCGGTAATAATGATTTGCCATTTTACTGGAGAAAAGTGCATCATACCATGATAAGCCATGCTTTAAGTATTCATTAAGAGAAAAATGTGGTTCTTGATGACAAATGAAAAGATTTCAAGGGAACTACATACATTTTCCTGATTGAATATGATGCTTGTTTCATATTGTAGGTAATTTGAGAAAGATTTCCAGTAAAAATGGAAATCCAGTTACATTAGTTTGCACACAATAGATGTATCAGAATATGTGTTGATGGGATATATTTCAAAGCTAATTGAAAACTAATTGTTCACAAGAGTTATTACTGCCAGGTTTAGTTGATATTCAAGTAGATAATAGTGTACATGGCAAAGTGGATAAAATGAAGTGGAGAAAGCGAAGTGGAGAAAGCAAGGCAGGAAGAGAGGTGAAGCACTTCCTGCTGCGGGGTTGATGGGATAGATTGTATCAGATCAGGCAGCAGCTGTGGATGAAACGGCAGTGCAATCAAGCCTGTGTCAAGCACATGTATCTAGGTTGTGTGTCAAGCCCATGTATCTAGGCTGTGTCAAGCCCATGTATCTAGGCTGTGTCAAGCCC
>VKKT01003218.1:205158-216142 GCA_008038995.1 Haliotis laevigata | reverse complement strand
ATGTAGGTGGTGATGATGATATTGTAGATGTTCCCACATATTTGTTGATGTTTATTTTCTGAAATTGGTATGCATACCCTTGAGTGCACACCTGTGTGCAGACTTGACCCTGCCCTCTCTGCTGCAGACTGTGTGTGGAACAATAATAATATCCTGATCTCCAAACAGCATGCTGTATCCATCGGCCGAATCGTGGGATGTATCTCAACCTGTTTGTTTGATAGAGCAGACTTCCTATTGTTTTTGAATCCTTGACAAGATTCCTTGTCTTTAAAAATGAGAAAAAATCACTTTACCTGGCTTGTAGATGTTTGTTCAATAGAGGAATGATGCAGAGTGTGATACACCCATCGTCCTCTGGTTCTACTACTGCCAATTACTGACTGCCTTTCAAACCTGCAAGAAAGGAAAGGACCCTGATTTCTCTTCTTGAAGAACCATGAATCTGAATGATTACCCGAACATTTAATTGGTCCCTCCTGTATTTACTTGGAGGATATCAATGCTTCAGGTACACAAGGTATCCAAAGTTCTTCATCATTTGCATGTTAAATTTGTTACATTTGCAAAATAGCAGCAGAATTTCAAAAATGGAAAAAAATCAAAACAAATTTCCCATGGCTCTGCAGCTTCCAAGAATGATGTAAATTGATTTGATGGGCATGCAGTCTTCACAAGGAAGCAGCTCCAGGATGCACGTAAAAGACAGATTTTTGGCAGCATTACCTCTTCAGTTGCCAGATGGCGCCAAAAGCCACCAAGCGGTAGAAGAGATTTACTGGCATGGCTCTGGGTTCTCACGGCTATACAATGAAAAGTTTCTATGTATAGGTTCTTTGCCAAAATACATGGATGCTACACTGTGGGTTTTTACCAACAGTGGAAGATGAAGGATAAATACATCACCTCTCTCTCTCTTCTCTCAGGCAGCATATCAGCTCACTTTTTATAATAGTTGGCGAAGCGCCAACTTTGTGAGATTGAAGCTTGTTGCTATCAATACTGTAGGAAAATGGATAGCGTTTGTCAGTATATCAGACTTTCTAAGCCATTAATAAAACAGTTATTTTTTCAACCAAATGGCTTGAAATTGTTTTCTATATTGTGATGGCCAGTTGTAATGCGATATATCCTTCAACACTGATAATGCCACCAGTTGTCAGGGAACTTGCGCTGTGACTGAAAGGGGATGAAATTGAAGTTAGATAAGAATCTTGGTATTGTGTGATGGTGTATATTGCTTTTATCGCATGGTCAGATAGTATTCCATTATCGTCAGGCTATATAGTGTGAATAAAATAGGGATCAGCAGTTATCAAATGATATACTCTGCTCTTGGTTTTGTGTGACCCCTAAATCAAATTTTCCATCACTGATCTGGGTCATAAAAGCTCCAAAACTGACTTTTGTCTAAATTAGGAAAACAGTATTTATCACAGAACTTCAATGTCAGCATGTCACGTATTTTTGATGTTTATTATTTTAGTATGGTTTTGTTTTTGTTCTAGCCTTTAACACTGTTGTTTTTCACCTCCGTTGATGAATGTGTTTCTCTATTTCAGACGATCAATGGAAATAGCAGAGGACCGAAGTGTTTATCAGACCCTGCTGTCTTCTCCTTCCGATCTATCAGCAGTGGGTTGTCTCCCCTGACGCCAGTGGAAGAACCCTCATGTGCATACTGAAGAAGCTACCAGTAGCAAGTAAACATTGTAACTATGAGCTTCAGCTATGCCACTGTTCTTCTTTATGGCCAAAGAAGTGACCCCAAGGGGACTGAACTGATTATCTCCCCTTATCTGCTGACAAAGCCTCTAGATTATGGGGAGGTCCATGGAGGTGCTGAAGACTACCAAAATTGGAGTATTGTGTTCAGAGAAAACTGATGACTTTATGTTGAGGGAGTGAGTCCCGTTGGTTGAAGGTGGATTGTATATGGAGGCCCACAGTGCTTAATGGAGATCTACGCATGTATGTACGCACAGACGAAGCCTGATGGCAACTAGGACTTACATCTATACCATTAACTTATACTGTAGGTACAAGCATCTGCCTACTGCATTCATTCAGTTGACCTTGAAGCTGTTGTCTCATTAGGAGTATAGTGCACGTCTTGTTCAGTCAGCCATTTATCATAAGTCAATCAATATTGTGATTTTTTTATCTATTGAAGACTGTTTACATTATAGATTATATATTTAATGCTAGAAGTAGCTACTGTGGAGCAGGTAGATAGATAGCCCAGTGATACCCACACACACACATGGCCGACTGACAAACTTGCTTGCTTCAACACTCATCACCTTTTCATGCAGGCATACATATATATATATTTTGTCATCATTTCTGAGGATGTGTACAGGCTATTTTTTTCACAGACATTGTTGCTCGATTTTCCCTCTTTTTTTTAAAGTTTGCATGCTTGATATTTTGAAGCTGAGGAATGCTTCTTGGTTAGCATCTTGTTTACGCTCACTGGCTAAGTGACACTACCTGTTGTTGGAGGCCAGAAGGAATGTGTGCCCACTCATTGCTGTGACATGTCTAGCGGACTATGGCTACAACTGCTGAAGGCAAGATGTGGCTGGCTTGTGATGGAGTCGGAGGGCAGGGCAAAGACATTGGAGTCTGTGACAGTGTTTTAGGAACTGCCAAGGATGTGATCTAGAGGAGGCATGTGCTTATTCCTGAATGGTTCGGACTTTGCCAAGCTGCTCATGGATGTCAGAACAACAAAACCAGATTGTGCAGATGTTATCATTGTTTCATCCAACTTGTATCATCAGTAGAAGGTGAACCCTTATTGAATATTATTGAAAAGTTCCTAACATATGGCTTTGTTTTGCAAGAATAATGTACTGGCAAGCAATACACGTTCCTCCAGTAGATGTCCCATGATGCATCACTCCTTTACCGTACAGCATACTGCAGCAATAGGTCAGCCTGAGCAGCTGCAGCAGTAACAGCATCCTCATCATCACTACAGCAGCAGCTACATGAACAACAGTGTACTTGTGCTCTTGTGTGTACAGAGATGTTCTTCCCGGCAGCTGTTTACCTACCATGTGTCATGTTAGTACATTGAAGATTCAACTGGATTCTTACTTCCACTACACTTTGTTGCTTGGCAGAATGGCAGCTTGCACTACATAAATGGCATGGAAGCTATTGAGGGCTTCATTTTGTATAGAACCACAGCTGTTGAGTAAAACAGTGTTTAACTACAGTTTTATTACCACATTCAGTGTATAGCCAGAATTCATTCCATTGGCTTGCTGTTGTCATAGCCTCTGGATCAGCTACTTTGTATTTACTGCCATAGAATGTTTGACAGTGATCAATTGGCTATTTATGTTTGATTATATTTTGATTAATTTATAGAAAAATAATGAATTCTTTGTATGGTAATTGAATTATCAATCAGTGAAGTTGATTTTAATCTTTTTGTGGGGGGATGATGGGGTGAACAGACAAGAGGTGTGATATTAACAAGTATGCATTAAGATGTTCACTATCTTTGTACTAAAACCATTTTTATTCACTCCCCATGGTAAGAAAACCTTGTTATTAAAGTCAGGTAATTTAATATTTTTTTCAATATTGACCTTTTTTTATCTATGGCCATGTCAAAAATTATTTCAATTTACTGACTTATATTTTAGGATGAACCAACCTTCCCTTGATTCCCAACTCAACCTCTTGCCATGTAAAACACAATCGTGTATTTGTACTGTTGTAGTATGTAGATTTCCAGTGATCTATTCTTCAGCTGTGGAGTCTTTTTCTAGGATATATGAATATGCATTTTGGAAAATACTGTTATGATATTTTTATGTATACAAAAATAGACTATGTAATGAATTGTTTTGATGAAAGAATTTACATTTGTTATTGAGATTTTTTGGTAAAGCTTAGGTGGGAGTGGAGGTGTACATGTTGAAATCCTGTTATTATAGGAACATATGCTGCAAATTTGTTTCTCTATTTCCATATTAGCTTTTGTTGAGCATGACAAGCTGTCCAATTTATGGTACATCTAATGTAAATTGTTTATAGGAAATATGCACCTTGTGCGTCACTCCGATGCATATGGTCGTATGCGATCAGACAGAATCAATTTCAAGACAACCTTTAAATAGAACCCATGTTTTTATTGCCAGCAAATCAATTTTATGGTCACGACGCTGACATATTAAACACTCACTGCTTTTATTTGAGTTACATGAAGCATTTTGCAGCATGGCAGACCTGTCCTTGAAAAAAGCCTCAATTTCAGGGGATGTAGATATTTTATATTTGTAAGATCATGAACAACTTGGGCGTCCCTTGTGGGGCCAACCCTGCAGCTGATCTACCTCTACAGATTTGCACTGTCTTACAATGTTTGCACTCCAGGAAATCGTGTTGGTCACTGTTGTATCATTAACACTATGATCAGTCCTCAAATTGGCTTGACTAAGACTTTAAGATTGTGCTAATGTATTCATAATAGTATCTATCTTAGAGAAGGACTACCCATGGGCCAATTTGCAGTCTTAGTGAGTTGATTGAAGTCATTCAAATCCCACCTTGTCTGCAGATTCGAATCTTGTTATACATATCAATCTACCTTTTAATTATTGCCTTGAAACCACACAAACACAATGTCTTGGTTTGACACACTGATTGCTGTGACTGGATCAAGACTGGAAATAGGCCCAGGGAGGTGGAGCGCAGTCTCCCTAGTTTGACCTTTGCTTGAAAGAGTTACTCAATATGTGTAATACTATACTGAAAGGTGTAATGATAATGCATGGTGTATTTGAACATTTGATATTTATGGGGAATCTCTGTGTCTCATTCAGTGCATTTAACATGAACTAGTACCATTTTATTCAGGAACTGCTCCTTTAGATAAACAAGCAATTTTACAGAGCATGTGATCAGTGTGACACAACATCAATAAGGTTGTGCTTGCAAAATATTTATTTAATATTTAAAAATAGACATGTTTAAGAAGAGCAGTTTCTGAAAGATTTTGTTTATGTACCAATGTTTTGAATTTATCATGAATAACCTCACATAATTGTTTCTGCAAGAAATGAGCATGTTCGCCCTGTCAGTATTTCTGTTATGATAAATCTGACTAATAATCTTTTTCTTGTCTCCATGAAGCATATGGAAGTGCGGCAATGTTTTTTAAAACAGGGAGTGATGCCAGCAAACTTTCCACATGTGCTTTCACAAGCTCAATTTGACTTAGGATCATTTCAGGGCAATTTGTTAGCAAATTTTCTTGAACTGTTTATGGCATTTGGAGGTGCCATGGTTACTTTCAGTCACATGACTGTCACATGTCTAGCAAATGGCGGCGGTAGTCCAGTGTGACAGGTGGCACTACTACTACAAGTTCACGAGAGACTGAATTCCCTCAGGTTCTTCACTAAAGCTGTGATAATGTATTCCAAATACAGGTCAAAGGTCTTAAGTGGACCTCTGCATCATGGGTTGTTTTTGGCCATGGTTGAATTGGACAGCCCAGAAGAATTTTTTTTGAAACAAATACACATCATTGCCATTTCAGAAAAAGATGAATCAGATTACTGCAAGCGCATTTACTTTTATGGCAATTTAATGTTACATAGCTTTCCTGAAGTCCCATCTTGGCTTCTGAATTTACCAAGACGTAATGTCCCACATGGCTTCACAGTCTCTGAATGTCCTCCAGGCTCTTCTTTATCTTGCTGCTGAACAAATGTCTGACCTCATCTTTCTTGATACCTCGGTCCTCAGGTATGTTTGATCTCAGTGTGGCTAGCCACTTACCCCTTCCGGCTGAGGAAGCTGAGGCACGTTCTGCTATATAATTCTTGCTTTTAGGGAACTCAAGTCAAAATTCAAGGAGAAATTCTTCTGTGTTTCTGAATTTAGAGACTGGATTGTATCTTGTTAGTTTTCATCTTTGGTAATTAAGTCAGGGTGTATTTTGAACATAGGATCTAGTTTGAAGGAAATGTGGTTGAATTAGTGTTTCCTTGATCAAAATGATCGCAGGGAACCTCCACAGCTGCTGGTCTGACGACAATAGATAGGTAATTATATTGAAAGAATACTTGGTCTGGTAAGACAAGTAACCTGGAGGTAGCACACAATCAGTATGTTTTTATGCCATTGAAACTAATTTATTAATGCCCAGTTTTTGTTGCCTGGGGTGAGCAGTTACTCCTTGTATTTTCCGATTTACCAGTGCCAGTTCACTGTGGATCCGTGTTGAGGTGAAAAAAAATTGATCGTCTCAATGCCTGTTTTTTTACTTCCATCACGTAACATTGGCAGCCGTTGCTACAATGATTTTTATGAGGGTTATTTTGAAGGTGGTTACTTCCTGGTGAGGAGATGTTTTTATTGATTCCTAGCCATGCTGGATTCTTGGTTCGGAGAGTATTGTTAGTCCCATCGTATGTAGATTCAACCTACTGATGGTGTTAGAGGGTGTGGTCAGTGGACCAAACAGTTTGCTATAATTGCCCCTGACTACCGGGTACCCATTTATGGTCCTGGCTTAACTATATTGTTTCCCTGTCCCTGTGTATCAACTGCCAGTTTAATTCTGTTGATGCTGTTGTTGACCTGTATCATGATTGGAAATGTTCATGTAAAATGTTTAAACTAGCACTTCCATAGGTTTCAGTCACGGTTCCCCTTGCACAATTTCCCTCATGTTTCTTCCAGTGTAACCTTGTCCAATATGTAGAAGGACGTAACTTGCCTTATCTGTATACGGGAGTACTTGAGAATTATTTGACAGATTTTTTTATGCATCACTCATCGTACTACCTCTTGGCGTCAACAGAACACCGGTGTTTTGTTGACACTTGATGATGTTATAATGGTTGCCAGGGAACCAATGATAACGTTCCCATGGCAACTAAAACTTTTTTGTGTTGATAAATACTATGAATACAACTGTTCATGGTAGTCCTTGTACGAGTCGATATTTTTGGAGAGAGTCTGTACACTTGGTTTTGTGGACATGTACAACGTTGTGCAATGTCCATGTTCACGTCTTGCACGTGCATTCAGAGAGTGGATCGCGAGAGAGGTTGTGAGTGCTGTTTGGGACGACATGATGTGAGTCCCATTTGAAATGGTTCAAACTAGGTTCTGTCTATTGTATTGGCGGGAAACAGTGAGGTACTGTATACTGTATAGTGAAGGAGGAGGGCGAGTGCACGGACGCGACTGAAAGAGATGAGATTTTCTTACTGTGAATAAAAGTTTAATCTGTGAATACTTGTTTGTTTTGTTTTGAAGACAGAAATGTCCGCAGGTCTGATCTGTTTATTAGCCAATGACACAAAACAAAACCCTGGAATATACAGTACAAATAGGAAATAGGGGGTGTAGCATCTTACATGATCTCGACTGACGAGTCAAATTTGGAAATGCCCCCAACATGACTACCATGATACTGTCTGAAACCTTCAAAGGCCTTTCTGAGGCCTGCATAGCAGTTGGTTATTTCTTCAATTTTGGTAGATCAGCCGTACCCACGTTCACTGTATACACGGCGGCACAGGGCCACAGGCTGTCTTCTTACCAAAGGCACTGTTTACACAATGCAAAAGTACCATTGTCCGGCCTTCTTTATACCACAGACGTACGCCCGGAGAGCGGAAGGTCGCGGGTTCGATCCCCGTCTGCGTCATACCAAAAGAACAACGTGTCGCTACTGTAACCAATGTGAGATAAATTAGGACTTTTAGCTATCTCTCCCGTCACACTGTAGTCTATCAAATGTATTGTTAAACTCATTTTATTTATTACCAGTTTCCGCTTTGCCCAACCTTATGTTATATAATTATTTCAGCTATTGTTCCTTGGTCCCTTTGATGGTTACACTACGACGATGTTCTGGATAAAGTTGGGGAACAACCCGTTACACCATAGACGTAGCTCTATAGGAACACGTACACTCGCGGTGTGACGCTGGCCATTGTCGATTTTGACAAGAGACAACATCGTCACGAATATTCTGAATCTAGCAACATGTCGATATCACAAGCTTTCAGTATTTGGGGAATAAACCATTTTCAGATTCAGCTTCAGGAGGCCAGCCCATGACAAAGCGGTCGGTACAGTACCAGAGGTATAAAGAAAGCCCGTGCGTAGTGTACAGTGCTTGCTGTGTATGGAAGGATAGCTAATAGGAATAAGTCGGATACAGTGAATATGGTTATATAGAAGGCCAGCCACTGAAATGCCTTGTGTAAACACAATCTGTGGTATAACGTGAGGTGAGGTGAAATTGGGGTTAACGTTGTGCTTGAGAATATTTCGCTCATGCCTGTGTATGTGTATGTGCGGCTGCGTGTACTAGCCCAGACTGAAGCTGCTTTTATAGTGCTAGCCCACTGAGATACCATGCCGCAGTGAAGCATGAATACCCTATTCAGACACATTATACTGACTCCGAGCCGACCAGTCCTTGTACCCTATTAATGCCGAGCGCTAGGCAGGGACCAACAAGTACCATATTTTAACGTCTTCGTCCAACTGTTCGTGGTGTTTGTACATACATACATACATGGGTCGGTATAGTATGTCCCTGGTATACTGAAGGCCGGTTAAGAACACTGTTTCGTGTTAACAGTGCTTTTTGAAAAGCAGACGACAGGCCATCTGTGGACATAGCTCATAAATCACCTATTTGTACTCGCATATTGGCATCATGAATGTATAATATAGGTTGAAATACTAGCGACACGTTGTTCTTCGTCCAAATGTTCGTGGTGTCTTTACATACATACATGGGTCGGTATAGTATGTCCCTGGTATACTGAAGGCCGGTTAAGAACACTGTATCGTGTTAACACTGTTGTTTGAAACAGACGACAGACCATCTGCAGTGCACTGTGTCCGTCTGCAGTGCACTGTGTCCGTGGTGAAGGCTCACCTATCCGTACTCGCATATAGCCATCATGAATGTTTTATATAGGTTGAAATACAAGCGACTTCATTTGAGCGTTTCCTTATTAAATGCCAACAGTCTTCAAAATTGAAACATACAACTTTATGGATGGCAACCACCGTTATGAAACAGAAAGCGATCTTAGCTTGATAACGGTGTAAGAATCTACATCGAAACGTCGCTCTATAAAACAAACAAGAAGTTGCAATCCATGAAGTTGGAGGTTTCATTTTTGACTCACAAATGCCTATCAAACAAATAGTCTACAAAAGTAAAATTTTAATAATTTGGTAGACTGTTGGCATTTAATACGGAAACGCTAGAATGAAGTTACTAGTATTTCAACCTATATTATACATTCCTGATGCCTATATGCGAGTACAAATAGGTGATTTATGAGCTATATGCACAGATGGCCTGTCGTCTGTTTCTCAAAAAGCACTGTTAACACTATACAGTGTTCTTAACCGGCCTTCAGTATACCAGGGACATACTATACCGACCCATGTATGTATGTACAAACATCACGAACAGTTGGACGAAGAACAACGTGTCGCTACTGTAACCAGTGTGAGATAAATTAGGACTTTTAGCTATCTCTCCCGTCACACTGTAGTCTATCAAATGTATTGTTAAACTCATTTTATTTATTACCAGTTTCCGCTTTGTCCGAAAATAATGTTATATAATCATTTCAGGTATTGTTCCTTGGTCCCTTTGATGGTTACACTACGACGATGTTCTGGATAAAGTGGGGAAACAACCCGTTACACCATAGACGTAGCTCTATAGGAACACTTACACTCGCGGTGTGCCGCTGGTCATTGTCGATTTTGACAATAGACAAACATCGTCACGAATGTTCTGAATCTAGCAACATGTCGATATCACAAGCTTTCAGTATTTGGGGAATAAACTGATGGCGAGTTATGTTCATTGGCCGTTCCAAGAAGAACACTGGTAGACAATGAGGGCTATTTTCATCCCCATTGTGCTCAAATAGCATATTGTGGTATACCTTGAAAGGACTTCGATTTTATAATTAGGAGGATAGGTTTATCGCCGTTTAGACCAGGTGCCGCTCAGCGCTGAAGGGCTGCTGTTAAACATGACCTATTGTGATCTTGACGTGATGTTATTGGCAACTCGATATGACCATCCAGTTCGGATAAACATGGACCTCGATATAAACCCAACAAAATCTAGTTGACCGGGACCAACGCTTTGTGTTTGTTTTATCAATAAATTTCAATTAGTAGTATGTACACAAGCAGTTTGTTGGTAATGCATGAACATTCAAGTACGCTGGTTAACTCACACCAAAATGATAAATCCAGTGTTTTACAATATTGCAAATCTTTTGTACCACATATCTGGTATTTAGGTAGTTTTGAATTGTAGTATGATCTATTTTGCTTGCCATTTAGTCTGATGGACCATCAAATGACCAGCTTATCTAAGGTAAATGGAGTAAACATTTGTTACACCATATATACGAAGTGATGGGTCTATTCTTAGTAATCTTGCTAAAATGGTTAAATGTGTCATACACCTTATAGATTTACTTGAAATAGTCTGTGACGAAATATGTGATAACACCTCACAGGTTGATGTGCGTACTCAAGGTAAAATCTGAGAAGAACGTTCCTGGGGTAAAGTCTTTGAAGAACATACAGTGTATAATTTTTTGATCGGCATTTCTAGAAGTTGGTGAGTCAAAAATGAACAACTTTATGGATGACAACTTCTTGTGTATTGCATAAAGCGACATTTAGATGTCGATTCTTACATCGTTGTTGCTAAAAACGTTTAGAATATCAAAGTGAGCTATGCTATTGGCGTACTTCCTTCAGTTACTTCAGATTAATACAGTTAACGTCAACATAAACGTCAACATATAACGTCAACATAAACGTCAACATATAACGTCAACATGAACGTCAACATAAACGTCAACATATAACGTCAACATGAACGTCAACATATAACGTCAACATAAACGTCAACATATAACGTCAACATATAACGTCAACA
>VKKT01003218.1:45403-61970 GCA_008038995.1 Haliotis laevigata | reverse complement strand
CACCAGGTGTTCGTCACAAGGTGAACATATCCTACCCCGCTGGGGTCACACGTCGCTAACATGTACAACGGAAGGTCAGGTGTTCACCTGAACACAACATGGCCACAGCAGTAACCAAACTTTCACCGAGCAATACATTTCTCTCTGGTTTAAATCAAATTAAACGCAGAACACATTATGTCATGGCCAGGTAACTTATTTCAAAATCCTAGATTGGCAAAGAAAGGAAGGGTTAGGGTTGACAAATGGACAACTGTTGTCCCAAGCGCTTAATCATTAATACAAGTGTCAAGAACAGACTGCAATTCATAGCAATAACTAATGCGAATTTAATATGGCACAAGTGTGCAGTAAACCACGCTAGCGCTGATTCCTGGGAGTTCTGAGACCCCGTCGCTGATCAGGAGGTATCAGGACGTCATTACACATGGATTCAGATATTGCCCGGAACACTGTGGCTTGAGTAGAATGGTCACACGGCCAATGACCTTTTTCGATCCTCATAACCTGCAATCTGACGCCTCCGCAATATTCGATGACCCTATTACACCAGAACCAGATCACGGACACCGGTTATTGTGTAATCGCGTTCCGTATTTATTTTGTCAGCTGCACTTGTGCCATTGGCACTGTGTTGATCAGAGATATTGACGCCTTGAAAGGGACAGTACCGACCTACAGATAGCATCTGTTACATGTATTTACTGAACATTGCTTTGAAATATATCATTATTTTATGTTAGACGACGTGGGGGACATGACTCCATCTTGAGGGTATCGTACATTGTACTTGTTGCTCCATCACAGGCACCATGAACGTGGACGACAGCACTCAGTGGGAGCGTGTCACACTCGCTTACCATGAGATAACCCACACAACGGGACACAAACCACAGTTGAAAGAACCGATTAAGATGACTGTAGATGATATCTCAGTAGATAAGATCTTAGCATAAGAGAGCGTAATGGACCGAAACGTAGTAGATATTAGGTGAGATCTTGAGATATTACAGGATACGATCTTAGTAGATGAGACCAATAAGATATTAGGTTGAGACCTTTAATGAGATATTAGAAGATAGAATCTTCGTAGATATTAGGTGAGATATTGATGGTAGCACAACAGGTGTTGGATCAGAACTGGGATCTTAATAGATGACATCTTACTTGATATTAGGTGAGATATTAGTGGATGAGATTATAGATCTCATTATCTTATGATTATCTTAGCTGATATAATGTGAGATACAACTAGATGCGAACTTCGTAGATGGGATCTATATAAATGAGATCTTAGGAAATGAGATCTAAGTGGATGGAATTATAGGTTGGCGAGGTCCTGGTTGATGCCTTCGGTAATTAGCAATGTATCAGCTATATAATGGCTCTCTAGAAATATACCAGTCGGGACAAGACAATCAAGAGCTAAGTGGACCTTAGTACGAAAATGATTTTTATTTTGTTTTCCTGGGTATCGTATCTAATATTCTACTGATAATGATATTTAGATATTTGGCATTATCAATTATCTCTTTATAATCAGGGGCGGTTGGATAGTCGAGTTGTTAAGGTAATTTTCGAAGAACAGGTATTCAGTGCATTGTTGTCTGTCTTGCAGACAACGAGTATGCAGGTTTAGAAATCACAGAGCGTATAAATAAACAGACAATTGACTGGATAGTTCGTCAAACCTATTCTGAAATTTATCTTTTAATTGATTGTCATAAGCAGCAAGCAGAAAAGCTTAGATACAGCAATATTTTCAAGCATTATTGACAATAAACGGTTGATTGGTATATCACTGTTTAACCTTCCCACAAAAGAGGTAATTTACATGAAAAAATGCAGTAATGATTTTCTATCTTTGAAGTTCATCAAAACATCACGTGCTTCTCCCTAGTTTGAAGAGGTAACGAGCGCCCTCTATTGACTTGCCTGTCTGCACCAGTGCAGAAAGCCTCGTCCCCCCACTCCTAGTAAAGTGCTTTATTGAAATGTACAACTGATAATGTTATTTAGACAAAGCTGCCAAATATCCGATAAGTCTACGGGCGAGCGATTTTTTTTTTGTAACGGTAACATCACTTCACCTTGGGAAGTAATGTACTTCGGCTGAAAATACCCTGGAACCAGACGGTAATACACTGAACGTGTTGGTGGCGCCGACTAGCGGTTTCATCAATGTGATTATATGTATATCATATAGACTGTGTGTGTGTTTGTTTTTTTGTTGTTGTTGTTTTATTTACATGTGAGGCACGTGCATTTTTTAAATTTTACTAGTCCGCTGACGCCTGATACCCCTTGTTCATTTGTGCAAGTGACGATGGGGTAGCCTAGTGGTTAAAGCGTTGGCTCGTCCCGGGTTCGATTCCCCACATGGGCACAATGTGTGACGCCATTTCTGGTGTCCCCCGCAGTGATATTGCTGGAATATTGCTAAAGGTGTCGTAAAACTTCACTCACTTATTCACTCATTTTTGTGTAATGCTCAGGCTGTTTTCTTTAAGACTGATAATGTTAGGGTCAGGTATAAATTGAATATAATAAATAATCCATGTGGTAACACAAACCCTTTCGCCTATTTTCTGATGTGCTGATAATTTATAAGCAATTAAACCCAGGTGAATGGTTATGAAAAGCTACTATTATCTCATGAATTTTATCCTTGACCGAATGTCAAGAATGCATGATACTATTATAGAGGTCCTTGCACTGGGTATTGCAGGGGTCACAACACTACTGAAGAGTCTGTCAGCGTCCGTCAAATAGTCACAGGACTGCGAGAAATACCGAAAAGTGGTCCGATCTGTATCGCTCAAACGCCATTTAATATTTTTAACATCGAGCTTCTGTTTAAAAATGTTGGGGCCAGCTTCGACATAGCTGACAACTCCTCCATGACGACAACACACGTCCTCGTTTACGGCAAATCTGACGGTGTCCCATAAGGGACATCTTGCCACTGTTACAATTATTCGTACAACGTCTTAACTTCCAGGTAAGATAACACCAAGAAGCGACAGGTAGGAAACCGCTGTATTTTTAATTTGAGTGTATCGAGCGCCACAATGACGTCACTGTGTTTATTTGCTGTCCTTATGTAAATGAATAACAATCCGTTTTTGCTAAATAGCCCCTATGGGATTCCATAGAAATTGCTGACCCAGCTGTTATTTACAGCTGAGTACAACTAGGTACCAGCCTGTAGAAGATCAACACGGCCATTTGCTCAAATCGAGCCATTTAGAATCCGAATTATCGAATTGTCACTTGTGTCAAATGCCCCTGATGTCCAGAAGCTGTCATGTTGTTTACACAGTCATGACTGAACGGGCGCAGTTGCGTCAACAACAAACAACCTCACCATTCAACAACAAACAGCTACGCCATTCAACACATTCAGAGCATAGCACCAGTGGAGAGTTGTATCTGTTTCTCGCAGCACCCAATAAACCTGCACAAATATCTTTGAGGATAGAGTGTCAAGGGACCAGTGTTTATGGACATGAATAAAACATTGCTTTATCACTTTACCTGTTTTGTCTTGGGGGTTTTAAATTTATGGAAATCAAAAATGTAGTGTCAGTATTCTTTTTACACGCTATGTAATAATGTATATCTCTGAAGGGCATAATGCAAGCTAGTTTAGCGGTATAAGTCAGTTCATTACATCGTCTTTACATTCAATTTACACGAAATAGCAACGGGTGAGAGAGCGCTAATTTTGTCATTAAACACGTATCAATGTGCACTCTAAGGAGTGTATTACACGTTAACAGTCTATAAAGGTAACGCACTATTTCTCACGAATTCATGTGACAGGTTTGTCACGTGTCTTCAGCTGCCACTGTTTCATTCAAAATGAAAAATACAAATTTGAAACTGTTTGTGTCAATTTAAAACGAACAAGGAGGCATACATAGCTCGATTACAGAATGATGTAATATGTTGCACGTCTTCTTCGTCATGTCAAGCAACAATGTTTATTACAACTGAACAAGTGAAATCGCCTAAATAAGGCACCCCAAATCGATGAATAATACATAATTCACCGCCTGAATAGGGCATACTACATCATCTAAATAGGTCATACTCCATCTCAGGAATGAAAGTTTCATGACATTTGGAGCGGCAAGAGAGACATGCCCATTTTAATGTGCTGCAGTTTGAAGGGCGTCGATTCAATTACTTTCATTAAATATATTATATATGTTTTGAAAGGTCTCATGTATCACAACAGAAATTACAAATACACCAGTAACAGAAATACAAGTCATGCTAAACGTTGTTCGGGTTGTGTTCGATGGAAACGCGTGGTTAGTGCTACTGAAGCTACTGGCATCAGTATTTTGCCTTTAACACAGGATGATATCTATTTCAGCAGATAGTCGAGGCGGGTTAGTTTCTGGTGTTGACATGTGATATTGATTACCTTATTGCAGCAAGTCATTGTATCGAGGACGTCGATTTTAGTGAGAATGTGCTGTGCATTTTCTGACAGTTCTCTGAACTTTCCCGGAGCAATGAAAGTAAAAACTGAATGTCGATGATCATATTCCAGGTGTGAGTCATATAACATATTAAAATCAAATTATGAAAAAAATACGAATCTATTTCTCCAGGAGGGAATCTCTGTGTGGGAAGCCGTAAGGTCCCGGAATTGAACTTGAAACATTATTCTTAAATCGGATGACCGTACTTTTACAAATCTTAAAGTATCATTTTACAGCAACAACATAAACCCCTCTATATTATCCCAACACTGTCTGTCTCCAACACACGAGAGAATTATTTAAAAAAATATGTCCATCTCAAGTCAAAAATTAGCTGGCAAAACTAAATTGCCTCAGGTCTGACCTCTTGGATCACATTTTTGGTAGATATTCTAGCATTTATCTATTTTCAATTAGGATAATGATATTTTGGGACTAACATGATCTGAGGGTAAGACGGCTGATGGTGAGACGGCTTATGGCAAGACGGCTGATGGTGAGACGGCTGATTGTAAGACGGCTTATGGTGAGACGGCTGATGGTTAAACGGCTGATGGTGAGACGGCTGATGGCAAGGCGGCTGATGGTGACACGACTAACGGTGAGACGGCTGACGGTAACAAGACTGATGGTAAGACGGCTGATGGTAAGACGGCTGATGGTGAGACGGCTGATGGTAAGACGGCTGATGGTAAGACGGCTGATGGTGAGACGGCTGATGGTAAGACGGCTGATGGTAAGACGGCTGATAGTGAGACGGCTTATGGTGAGACGGCTGATGGTAAGACGGCTGATGGTGAGACGGCTGATGTTGAGACGGCTGATGGTGAGACGGCTGATGGTAGGACGGCTGATGGTGAGACGGCTGATGTTGAGACGGTTGATGGTGAGACGGCTGATAGTGAGACGGCTGATGGTAAGACGGCTGATGGTGAGATGGCTGATGATGACACAGCTGATGGTGAGAAGGCTGATGGAAAGACGGCTGATGGTGAGACGGCTGATAGTGAGACGGCTGATGGTAAGACGCCTGATGGAAAGACGGCTGATGGTGAGACGGCTGATGGTGAGATGGCTGATGGTGAGATGGCTGATGGTAAGACGGCTGATGGAAAGACGCCTGATGGTGAGACGGCTGATGGAAAGACGGCTGATGGAAAGACGTCTGATGGTGAGACGGCTGATGGTAAGATGGCTTATGGTGAGACGGCTGATGTTGAGACGGCTGATAGTGAGACGGTTGGTGGTAAGACGGCTGATGGTGAGACGGCTGATGGTGAGACGGCTAATGGTGAGATGGTTGATGGTGAGACGGCTGATGGTAAGGCGGCTGATGGTGAGACGGCTGATGGAAAGACGGCTGATGGTGAAACGGCTGATGGTAAGGCGGCTGATGGTGGCTGACTTTGTTGATGCATGCTATCGTATCCCACTTTGTGAAGAACGGAGCTGCACCCGATTCCATTCTGTAGGGACCGCCGTCATAGAGCTGGAATGAATCATTTACGAGTGTGGCGTTAAACAACAAATAAACAAACATACATTACGTGCCAAAGAAAATGTACCATCATCATTATCGTTAGGTGAAAAAGACAAATGGATTTCTGTTTCCGACCTGAGATTGTGTGAATGTAGCCTGGCTGTGTTAATTTCCCTATACCTCCATAAATCAGGGGAACCATCCATTCCTGCATTCTGGTGACAAGGTGATCTATACATCCACTGACACGGTGACCCAGTGACACCATCACCCTTACATTCCACCAACCTGTCAGTTCCAGGCCACCCAGGCAAGTTGTCTCGCACCGTCATGTCACATACGGGCATTCTCTGGGAATGTCAGTGCCAGGCTGGCGTGGCATGGAGCCCCGTGGAGACTCATGTTGGTGGCACCATCGGGTTGTCGCTCCATACATTCCTCGCTCAAAGCAGGCTTACACGCCACCGTGTGCAGATTACTTACCGTTTCCTTAACCAGATACACGCGGGAGGTAAAGAACTCATGGTGTGGCCAAATGAAAAGAAAACAGTTTGGTTTAGAAACAGTTTAAACAGAACCGTTTCTTAAAGGTTATACTACACCACATCAGAATCGGCATTCACTGCAGATCGAATCATCTGGCAGCTGTGATTGAACGATAGTGTGCCATTTTTGTGTTTCTTAAATGTACACCCATCCAGTAATCAAAAGTGACCACGTTGTTTTGGTCCAATATTCAGTATTGTCTTTATTAACATGATGACTGGTGCTAAGTGTGACCAGGCGGGTGACATTTTGTGCGGAGCTGGTGTTTGTCTGTTAGGCTTCCTTTACTTAGACAAGTTTACAGGATAAGCTAGTCACTTGTTTGGTTTTAGTACTATTTTTTCGACCAGAGTCTGCACATATGTACATGTCATACCTGTTGAGGGCTTAGATTTATGACGTCACTGTATAAGTCAGTATATTTGGTTTTGAGGAACTTTGAATGATCAGACACTTCACATATTCCACCGGGGCAGCTACAAATCTGATAGTCCGTAGCCTGTGTCCTCAGTGCATACCTACCCGTAAGCCCGGTACTAGGAAAACCCCATGATGCACCTCAGTCAAAACAGTTTAGGGGAGATAACTTACTAGCTGGCAGCTGTATTCATGCGCATGGCACCAGTCACACTCGTGTGTACCACTACAAATCTGAGGCTATTTGAACAAAGCGATCTTTGCGGTAAGTCATCTTATGTCTGTGTTAAAGTATGGGTTACGATCATCATAGCGCTAAGATCGCTTTGTGCAAGCGGGCCGTGGTCAATAACGGCGGGCAGTGAACGGAGACATCTGGGTCATGTAATCGATATATGTGAATATGAGCACAACAAAAGCCATGTTGCTCCACGATCACTAAAGTTGTACCCCAAGTAACAGTGGTAGATGAATTGTCACAGAGTACAGCCATAAGAAGCCATGTAAAGTGGACAACTGGCTTGGTTTGGTTGCACTCAGCAATATTCCAGCGGTATGGTGACGGTCTGTAAATAATCGAGTCTGGACCAGACAATCAAGTGATCAACAGCATGAGCATCGATCCACGCAATAGGGACACGATGACATGTGCTAACAAAGTGTCACTTTGAGGTCGTTATAACTGTAGTATATTAATGACGACTGGCAGTAATATACTACGGTTATAACGAACACAAAGTGACCACACAGGTCGTTGTAACCGCAGTTTGTTAAACGCAGTTCGACAGAAATATACAGAACCAGCCATACAGAAATCAGTTTGTTACATTCGTTAGTGCGGTATAAACGTTAGTACTGTACAAATAGAAAAAGGTGTGACAAAATACTGATGTAGAAGCTTATTAATATTTACATAATGAATATACTTGTGTCATATTTGTGATTCGGTATTTTAAAACAAATGTATATAAGTTAACTGAACCTCATTTAAAAACTTAGTTTAAAGGGTTCTGGAGTAATCTAATTAGTAAAATGTGGATTTGCAAGTATGTGAAGACATTGTTTAGTCTTTCTTCAAAGACAACTTGGGGAGTGCCAGGGCGAATATTATTCAGTCTGTCAGTTTTCCCAAGAAATGTCAAAACTATTTATATAATTATCATACGTGCAGAACGTCTGCTGTACTTTATTCAAAGGACGGTGTTAGTCATGTTTCTCCGGTCAAACCGAGGAAACAAAACAGCCTATAATACCTCGTTCCTCTGAGCTGACCAGCTGTCGATGCTATGGACAGTGACTGGCCTGCACTCTACTGGGAGTGAAGACGACAACCATTATTTTGTTAACTTTTGATTCAGAGACGGACGGGATGTCTCCAGGTTCAGCATCTGCAGCATCGCTGTTGATGTCGTAATATCGCCGACAAATTAGACACTAATACAACATGGGAGATGTCAGAAGCGTTGGTGCTGGCCACCTGCTTAGGCGCGTAGCTGGCTCCAGATCTCAGCTCCATGGCTCCAATAACGCGGAAATTGTCAGAACTGTGAGGGGGATTGCATAAAAATTCATGGAAATTAGATTTTCACTGAATTAGCCACGTAATAAAGATACCCGGGTTATAATTGTCAATATCAAAAATGGAGTTTGTCTAGCATTAGGCCATGAATGACATCTGAAAGATTTGAAATGTTCATTTATCAGTTAGGCTGACGGCGCCCTCAGTCACATAATGAATTAAATAGTTGATTCATAGCGACATCTAGCCAATAAAGACGAGCCTGTTCTGGAAGCTTGAGTTGTCTGCTCCTTCGGCGAGCTGGAAGGCCCACAGCGTTCCTGTTCACCGTTCACGTGGTCACGTGACTACTGCGTCGTGTAAAGCGACTCCAACTGATCCCTCACATCTTCAAGGTCATTGCAGTGGGTGGTTAGTTGTTCCAGAGACCATATTATATGGTCTCTGGTTGTTCCCATCTTACAATATCACAAAGAGAAAAACGTACAACACTACGCAGAATGCTAAACATGTAATTACCTTGCTTGGCATATATTAGTATCAGTTTCAAATACTTGAGCGTACACCCATAAAAGCCTGTAAAAATATCGAACATTTATTGTGGCAGAGACCATATATCGGTATATGGTCTCTGATTGTGGTAAACTATTTCCTGCATAAGAGTTAACGAACATTTCTTGTGGTAAAAAAACGAATTCTTGGATATAGGCTAAACATTGACTGTGGTATTCTAAAGAATTCCGGTGGAAAGGTTACACGGGTTAAATTGTTGCGAGAGATATATCCAGTTGTCATAGAGAAAGCTGGTTTAGGAGCCATGTAGTGTATGGTGGAGTGTGTTTCGCCTCTCACAAAGCAAGGGAATTGCGAGTGTGTAGATTACCGTGAGACGTTTGCTTGGCCGAAGGAGAGCACTCTGGTTTAAATTGAAAGGTTGGTGTATATACAAGCTCATATCTTCTAAGGATACGTCACCATGTGCTTACCGACGTCAACCTTGATGCTACGTCTTCGCTTTCACAACAGTATCAGGACTCAGACCGAAATATAAAGGATATCAAAGAATTTGTTGTCCATACACTGTGTCAGCTTTGACTCATTTAAGACGATCATTAACCAGTGCTATATCATGGCTGTTATGTTTGGGCTCATGCTTGTTTGAAGTGTGTTAAGAATCCACAGCGAGTTAGTATGTCTACTCCAGTATTCGTGTATGAACCCTTCGTACTGGGGATAGCTGAGTGCCAGTTGAAGTCTATCGACAGCATATGTATATTGTGGTAATGTTGTCTGTAATGATCTGCAGGAATTGTCAGTCTTTAATTCCGGTGCTACACAATAAGATAGCCTTGTTCAAGGTACATTGAATAGATATACATTGTTATGTACTAAACTGAACACGCAGTGTCCAACCTTGTGCTTTAAAGAGTATTCGATAGAGATAGATAATTATTGCTAAATAAAAAATATCATTATACATTTCATTATGATTAACTTCCCACATAATTAAGTCTGAAAAAGGAAAATTGTTTACTCTTCAGTTACAACTTGGTGAAGAACCTCCCTTCTTCTGTAGTCATGATCTTCATCGTGAATATCTTGTTAAAACGGTATTCCCATGTTTGAATCCTACAGAAAAAGTGCTATCCTAAAGAAAGTTCATTAATTTCCAAGTTTGGCTAAACTTATCGACATAGAAAATACTAAAACAGGATTCCAAACAAGAACTAAGCAATCGGCATTAGTACGGACTAGTACACACACACGCAAAGAACAACACACACGCGCGCGCGCGCGCGCACACACACACACACACACACACACACATACACGCCATGCTATGTAAGTGCTATTAACGTTCAACCACATTTCAGCTGACCTCTAGTGTACAACGTCATGAATGGCTGCCCACGTGGTACCCAGGCACGTTCATCATGTCAAATCAAACCATTGTTCCCTCCCCTTGAGGCGTGGCACCGGGGGGTAATTCCGCTCCAAGACACTGGACACATCGCGGGATCATGGTCAACAGCTGATTACATTACAGACGCAAAGTGAAGCGGGTAAAAAATCGCGGACCCCAGGGGATATTTAACGTTATCGGCCGTGACGTTATGACGTGAGGAGACGTTCAAAACGACTGCTGTGGCGAAATCTCAAGATTGATAAAGCCCTCAAGATATTAATAACCCATCTAGTTTATTCATATAGCCCATTGTGGAATAAATGGATATGTATTTTACACAAATTAGATTTTCTAATACCATTGATGAACATCGTTAAGATTTTGGTTTCAAGATTATATCCTAAACGAGACGGGATCTAAAAATCATTTGCTGACATGGATATAAATATAACAAAAGTTACTCTTAATGATCGTTATATTCCTTACTTTTTGAAGACTGAAATATAGTGTTGTAATCTCAAAAGATGGAGCTTAAAGTTTCAGGTCCACAGTTTACAAGAACAAATTAAAGGCATCTACACGAGTTCCGTAGAACAAGCCATCATCCATGACCGCTTAGGCCTCGCCTGCATGAACAACATCTTCATCGTCTTCAAGTACCTCTTCAGCAAGTAATCATTGTCTGTAACAATTTCCACATTTACAAGAACATTTGCCAGTAGCAGAGTCGATTGTACGATTCCGACAACATTAACATTGCCTGACGTTATTTACAAGATAATGTACAAGATCTACATTATTTACGTGTACAAGATCTACATTATTTACATGTACTTAATCTACATTATTTACGTGTACAAGATCTACATTATTTACATGTACTAAATCTACATTATTTACATGTACTAAATCTACATTATTAACATGTACTAAATCTACATTATTTACATGTACTAAATCTACATTATTCACATCTACTAAATCTACATTATTTACATGTACTAAATCTACATTAATTTACAAGAACAACATCTACACTATGTACATGTACAACAACTAAATCGTCTCTTAGTACAACATCTACATCGTCTCCAGGTACAAGATCTACATTATTTACGTGTATTAAATCTACATTATTTACATGTACTAAATCTACATTATTTACAAGAACAGCATCTACATGATTTACATGTACAGATCCTACATCGTTTACATGTACAACATCTACACCGTCTCTAAGTACAACATCTACATCGTCTCCAAGTACAACATCTACATTATTTACATTGTTCATCATCTCCTACATCATAACCCGGAGGTCGTGCTTTTACTTTATCTTTGCCTGAACAAGCGTCAGTGGAAACATAATCCTGTTCTGGAAAGAAACACATCTAGTAATTTTGTTGGGCAATGATAAAGTTAATGTATCTGTCAATTTTCTAGATTTCTCAAGGAGTGTGTTCAAGTGTCTGGACGTGACCGACACAAACAAGATAGTGTATGGCTGTAACTGGTGGATTTATTTGCCTGGAGCAAAGACCATATACTGATCGATGGTGTCAGCCTGGAGGTCTTGCCGGACTTTGGTCAAGCAGAACCTACAGAAGCTGGACAGTCCATTATGAACGCTCTCCAGCCATGTCCACACAGGGCCCCTTTCAAGATCCCGTGATTGAAAAGCTCGACCGAGAAGCAACGTTAACTCGATGGTCAACCTGTTTCCACCGGATATTTTCTGGGCATGCGCGTTCGCTAGCCTATTTCCGGTACTGTGTTACAGAGCTCTGGCGGTGTTATTGTGATGGATATCGTGTCTCGGGACAGTTCAATAGCTGGCAATACTTTACTCTCGACGTTCTACTCTATCGGGACTGTAAATACTACCATAATAGCCCCACGTTTCTACATTCCCCATCAATGTATACAAATCCACTAAATCATACGCGAACCTACAGGAACTAAGTGCATGCAACCCATTGGTCAAATACCAGGCCAGTGTCTCTTCTGTTTGCTGCGAGGCTGGTTTCTTAGTAACAATTCCAGCCCTATATCAGCTTTATTGAATGAATTTGTTTTAAGTATTTGAAAAACCCCAACGCAAACATTTGACGATGAGCTGCTGTGGTTGGGGTGTTTATACGCGCTCCGACTGGAACCCGGTACCAATCACATTATTACCAGATTTGGAATCATGTCCGAATTCAACAAAGTGGTGATTAGATGAACATCAACATGAGGAGGCTAGGGCAGGCAATGGTGATTTTGTTGATATGTGTACAGTCGAGACACTAGCTATTATTGTAGAAACCAACACTGGCAGGGTATGTCATCTGGCTCCAACAGTAACTAAAGGGGGTGACTGGGGGAGTGAGTGCTGTTTTACGCCGATTTCAGGAACATTCCAACAATATCACTGTATGATCTAAAGCAACACGGCAGACAGACATTGTCTACATTTTCTTCCATCAAAAAGCAAAATGGTAATAATTTCTTTAATGGATTACTGTGTTTTGATTTTTGTCTCACATATGCCAGAACCAGCTAAATAGAGCGACAAACCCTTGCTATAATGGGTTCTGATAGGTAATTTATTTTATATGCATTTGGAATGTTCTTATTTGGCTAAGGGGGTGGTGGGGTAGCCTAGTGGTTAAAGCGCCCGCTCGTCACACCGAAGACCCGGGATCGATTCCTCACATGGGTACAATGTGTGAAGCCCATTTCTGGTGTGATATTGTCGTGATATTGCTGGAATATTGCTAAAAGTGGCCTAAAACTAAAACTCACTCACTCACTCACTCACTCTTACTTGACTAGGCAAAGTCATTGTCCTTCCCACAACGACACAACGTGCAATATGACTAATCACTCAAAACGAGGCTAGTGTGGCTATTGTCAATTCAGTCATGTCAAATTTTGGGCTTCACGCCTCCAGTCAAGCTTTCAGTCGTTTCTGCACTAAAGGACTTCATTGAGCTGTTATTAAGATATTAACACAATTATTTGGATTCATTTTAGATCAAATTCTACACAAACAGTGTTCTATGGTACACAGATAGGCTCACGGTAGGGTGCTTCCAATATGGGCATTAACACATTCAATAAGATATTAATAACTGCTGTTTAGTCAACGGACAGCGTGATGAGATCATATTGTGACGTGTGTCGCCTTTGCTTGGGTTCTATACTTCTGACAAAGCTGAGAATGAGACATCCTGATGAAACTGGCTCATTGACCGGGGTAGAAAAAAACATTATTATAAGTAGCGATGTTGTTGTAATTGCCACATACCTGTGAAGGTCCGGGTTAAAAATAACCTCCAGTAACCCATGCTTGTCGTAACAGGCAACTAACGGGATCGGGTGGCCAGGCTCGGTGACTGGCTTGACACATGTCATCGGTTCTCATTTGCGCAGATCGATGCACATGCTGATAATCACTGGATTGTCTGGTCCAGACTCGATTATTTACAGACCGCTGCCATATAGATGGAATATTGCTGAGTGCAGCGTCAAACTAAACTCACTCACTCACTGTTATTGCCGCCATGTAACTCAAATGCTGTTCAAAGCTATGGCAAGTGCCTCTGTTAGTTCTATGCAATACTATTGTGCCACCGCCTATCAATATAACGCTTTATTCTATCAAGGAAATGTTTCAACTTCATCCAGTTTTCATTCACAGTTGTATACTAAACATAGAGACATTTGCTTACGTTTACTAATAATGGATGGGGCGGATGTGAAGTATCGACGTTTCTGGTGTTGCCCGTCAGGAACGTCAGTGGTTATCTCCCCTTAGGGCAAGGCCAAATCTTATAAGTAACATATAGGAATATAATGCATGTCTACAGATACTGACTGAAGACGTTATTCTGGATCATGTTGTCAGGTTTCAGATAATGCTTACTGGAGCATAAAACTTCATTTGGCAGAGCCTTCCGCCAGCCCTTAGGCGCGTTGACCAGTGACAGATGGCCAGCGTGGAAGTGAGGCATTATTGTGCAGTAATCGCATTACAGCTACCATCTCAAGTCACTGAAGGGACAGTGTACCAACTGCAGCGCTGGACCCTGTCATGTCGTATGGCATCCTTGATATATACCGCGTTGATAAAGTCAGACAACTGAAATATACAAGCGTTGTACGTTTCTTAAATTGGTTGAGGTGACATTAATCCGACTGGCCATGTTGATGTCGGTTGTCTTGGGGAATCATCTGCAGCTCCTCTGGATGTCAGTTGTGGTGACACACGGGAATATTGTTAAATGTGGCGTGAACCAAACTCACTCACTAACTCACCAGAAAGGGGGATCTGCGGACTGGTGTTGGAAAAAAGGAAGTTTTGTTCAAATAGTAATTAAGACTGTCATACCGGGTAGTTTATTGTGGGCCTGTCTGCAAATGTTGACGAGAGTTTGTGGAATTTATCCCGCATGAAATAGTCCAGGGGAGACACCCGAAGATCGGCGTTCAAACCAGTCGGTTACCCCAGCACTTCACTCATGTATCTTCAGTCATTTAACAGGTTGTGTTATCATTTCCGCAGTTCATTAGGACAAAGCTGTGCCTGAGCTTGGATTGAAAAAAGAAATTTGAAAAAAAACACCAAAAAACTGATTATAAATCGGAATTGTTTTTGATACGATATCTACACCGTAGGTCAGATCCCGCCAGTCAAGATTATTTCCATACGTTGACGAGTCAGTATAAATATGAATTCCTGACCTAGTTGATCCTGTTGTCTCTGTCGTTGTGTAAGTGATGTTGACGTAAACTTGTACTTCATGCACGGTGGTGACACCAGAAATGGGCTTCACGCATTGAACTCATGTGGGGAATCGAACCAGGGTCCTTGGCGCGACGAACGGACGCTTTAACCATTGGGCTATCCAGCCTCCTCGTGTAATGATGAAATACTGTCTGAAAGAAATATGTAAAAAGTAGCATTACAAATCTCCGTGGCATCTCAGATTGAGCTGCTGAATGAAACGCGAGTGCACTCAATCTGTATTCCAACATATTGAGAAGGCATTTTACATTTGAATGAAATGTGCGTCTCGGGTACCTGTTTTTCTAATAACAGGCAAGTATTTTATCAACGGGAGACGGACTTCATCCTTTTAGTAACACCAATCTACATTTCTCTGACTAAAGAGGTGTCAAGATATGTTCAATTCCGATACCAACGTAAACTTGTACTTCATTAAATTGACATATATGTGATGGATTCTAGGGCTTCATTACATTCCGGCTTACACCGATCATTCATCACGTCCAACTGGCCCCTCTTACATGCAGGGAGGCAACTACGTCATTGATCAAAGTCAGAAGAATTAGAATTTCGGAATACCGGATCACCCAGAAGCGGAGACGTGTGAGCTTAATCGGCCCAGGGAGTCCTACTCTATCCCATTGCCAGAAACATACAACCCTTGTTGTCAACACAATGAGATTTATTGATAGTGCTAGTGCTCGCTATGCTTACCTTGTTATAGGGAGGACAATGGGTACATTCCCGTCAATCATTGTGTCAATTTCTACCATATTTGCATTAGGTATAGTCACACGTGTGTGATCTGTAGGGTACAGTTCGCGATCGTGTAATATGGTAAATGAACAAATGGGATTTTATCAGTGTACAATTATCAGTATACCGACAGGATAATGTGTTTTTCTGTTAGACACCTGGGGATGTGGATGTAGGCAGATGCAACCTCATGGCGGTATCCTTTTCTCGTTCAGTATAATATGATTTGTATGAAAACAGACATCATTTTACCATTAATATAGTAGAATTTGCAAGTCTTATGTTGCTTGAACTGATAAACATGTGAAGACTCTGGAGTGAAGTGTGTTCTCAGCTACCCTTTTGGGGGGAGTACGTTGTCACATTAGTCAAAGGATCCAAATATGCTGGTCCAGGGTCAAACGCATCCAAGCGGGGATCCAAAATCCAACTTCAGAGTGAGTGAGTGAGTTCGTACACGTAGACGCTGTCGCGAACACTGATCCCTGACCTTCACTCAGCCTTCTGGTTAAAGTGTTCGCTCGTCACACCAGGATCTCGAGTTTGATTCTCAACATGGAGCCTCTTGTCTTCCACGTGATGACGCACCGACCTGGTACAACATGAAGACGGCATATCCAGAATCACGTGATGACACACCGACCTGGTACAACATGAAGACAGCATATCCAGA
>VKKT01003218.1:31831-45308 GCA_008038995.1 Haliotis laevigata | reverse complement strand
GACAGCATATCTGGCATCACGTGATGACGCATCGACCTGGTACAACATGAAGACAGCATATCTAGCATCACGTGATGACGCACCGACCTGGTAGAATCAACACAAAGTCTTTTTCTTGATTAAATTATCCTCTCAGAGGTGTGAAATGTTTATTTTTCTTTGTTTTACCAAAATTATACCTTCCTACTTTGAGCTAGTTTCATCAAACAAGCTAGGCTATGTTTTGTATATTTCCTCTATGTCTAGAACGAAACCTGAAAGTCATCACGATTCTTTCATTCGTACAAAGTTGTATTTTTCTTGGCTCTAATTTAATATTTCTCTGAAAATCCGTTAAGTGAATTTACTTTTCGTCTATTAAGGGAAACACGATCTGGGAACACATGTAAATGTGTAAATGGATAAAAACAAGAGCTGGCCGAGGGAAACTGTCGGTCTGCAATTATTTAGCAGAAACCCCTTGACGGTAATTACAGTGCCTCGAAGATAAAATCATATTAAATATATCATCCCATGCATGTAGTGGATCTCACCACAGCAATGAAAGTGCACAAATCCTCTGTGCCCTGTGTATCTGATCCAGCTGATAATCAACACCCTGGGGCTATTGTTTATTGCAAGTATACAACCAGCTATCATGAAGGCTTCAAAGTGATCTGATTCAGTTGGTGGGTTACACAAAGAGGCGGACTTTGATGCCGCAGTTAATTGGGTAGTTTTATCGAGGTTTGACGACGGATCAGAATCCCGATACTAAACACTGACGGAGTGAGGGAGAGCATGTCTCCGGGCTTGTCGTGTAGGATTCGCCCGCATACCCCCTACATATCAGATGAAGACATAGACGAAGAAACAGCATGTGTCACGCACGTGGATAGTACAGGTATCCACATGTTTCATGCTAAAACGGTTCATTATGTACACAAATATATAGGTAACTCCAGTGTACGATGAGATCCGGGTTAAGATTAGTCTTGCCTGTCGTAAGAGGCTGAATTAACGGGATCGGCTGATCAGGCTCGTGGACTTGGTTGATGCCTGTCATTGTATCCCAATTGCGTAGATCTCAATCACTGGATTGTGTGGTCCAGTCTCTATTATTTTCGGACGGCTGCCATATAGCTGGAATATTGCTGAGTGTGATGTTATTCAAGAAACAAACAGTATGAGATATTACATTTAAAAACTACAAGCACTTATCCAAACAAAAAAATGTATATGCCTATTAAAAAGAAAATCAACATTAAAACATAATAATTGAAATCGAATCCGTCTTGCAAATGACCAATGTTAGCTCAAAATTTTGTGGTAATATTTCATTGGATATTGGTGAACCGTTGGTGCGACGATTCAGTCATGTGACAATGTGCGTGTAAATAATAAGGGTATTTAGTTTGAGAGCTGGAGGTGAAATCCGGAGCGGTGCTGTATCGTCATATTCAGACGTGGACCACTTCCGTTTAGGCCCACATACAGATTTATTAGTCGACAGTTATGTATTTATATCCAGTCAATAATACGCTCTTGTCAGCATTTATTGATCATTGCTGTGATCGACCCGCCAGAGTTATCAGAGTGGAACACCTCCGACGTGTCCAACACGCGAAGGTACAGTGATGATGATGTCGGTGGTGGAATTATAACAATCATTAGTGATAATTGTAGTCATACTGACCACAAACTGAATCAATCTAGAACTACCCTGGTCAGTCAGGAGGCCAGCTCGGGGGACAAGTATCAGAGCCGTTCTTTCATATATTAGCTATAGTGTCATGATGTGTACGAATTCCTAAGTAAGTGATAGTCAATGTAAGGTTTGAAATTAGCCAAGTGTTAAAACCCACAGATCTACGAGTAGACTAACCTCTAGTCTCTGAAATGAATATATTTTACAGAAAAAACAGTTTATAGTTAATTTTTTTTCATAAATGTGGATTCGAAACGGGCCTTTTGTGTTATGGGCGAACGCTTGAGTGAGTGAGTGAATGAGTGAGTGAGTGAATAAGTTTAATTTTACGCCGCTTTTAGCAGTATTCCAGCAATATCACGGCGGGGGACACCTATATGGGCTTCACAAATTGTACCCATGTTGGGAATCGAACCCGGGTCTTGGGCGTGAAGAGCGAACGCTTTAACCACTAGGCTACCCCAACGAACCCTACTTCATAAGACATGCTGAAGATGTCAGTAACTGCATTGTCCGATGTGGAAAAAACTGGACTATGCTGAGTATGGTGTTAAACAGCAGTCAAACAGACCCGTTACAGAGTGAAACTGTTAGGTCCGGGTTGTCATGGAGACCGTGTGTGTATTACATTTGTATCACATGTTTGTGACGGGTGCCACAGTGAGGCAGGATACGCTGACCTTTCCGCAAACACCTAATCCCATGATCGCTAGTTGAAGTGATTCATAAACATGTGCTTTCGATATAGTAAAAAAGATATAGTGGACTTTGTTGATAGGAGATATATCTTATGAGCATGTAAATTGCCATGTCGCCTTAAATTACACTTACAGTGGCCATTGTGAAACAGACTCCCCATATGTCCAGATATACCGACCACAAGGACTGGAGTATTTGTTCTAAAACCTTCATGAACTGTCACTGAGGTTATAATCTTGTGTGTACGGTCGTAATGACCACAAGAAACCCCAGCATGGTGAGACTGCCGCTTTTAAGCATGTTTTTCTGTCTCGATTGTTGTTGTATTCTGTCATATTCAAATGCTATTTTATGGCCACAGACATATATTTTAAAAGATATGGGTGCGATTCAGTCAGACTCAACAACTGACAGCTTCTGGGGTTGCTTAGAGAACTAGATTGCCTTACACTTTTAATGGCGCACCAATATTCTCTTTTCTCTTGTTTGCCAATAAAACCGTGAATCTGGTCCCTTCCCATCTCACGCTGTCCGGCAGTTCCCATCTCGCACTGCGTGCGTCTTCAATGCTGATGAGCTTCACCGATCGATATTACTCTCAAGTAGCCAGATTGTCACAGTTTATTCACCCTCTACTTGATAAAGTGTTTTTTACTGTGAGTGGGTTCGCGCGTTATGAGTGAAAAGATAAACAGGTTTTGTTTCTAACGGTAAATCTGCTCCATAAATGTCTTGCTACCCTACGGCTCTGAAGCCTGGCCGTCGCTCGCACTGCTTTCTGTTTTCATTGGCAAACAAATTGTTGTTACTTTTCACTGGTGTAAAATTCACATTTCCGCTAAATTAGAAAGCGTTTCTCGGTTGGAGATGATCGTGCTGCCGCCCTAGATTGACTTCATCGCTGATACGTTTTAGTGCACGACATCGTCTACACATAACTGGATTTGGCGTGAAGTATTCTCGTGGGACGAGTTGAAAAAGTACCAGAAAAAAGAATTATCTGATAAAGGGGAATTGCCTTGTCTTGCCCTAGCCTGACTTGATTACGCCTTTGCCCTCCAGAATGGGGAACATTTATCAGTGTTTGTATTGGATATTAAATCCTTTTTGCTACGGAGAAATGTAATGACGTTTGTTTTGAATAAGTTTGATATGGGTTACAATACTGTAACGAAACAGATATGGGCTGTGACGAGACAGCTATGCAGTGAGTGGGTACGGTTGGGCGTTAACCGTTGATAATCACAGCGAACGTTAAGAATGAGATTCACATGAGATTAAACGAGATTCACACATTATTCCCATGGGCGGGTTCGAACTGGGCGAACCCTTTAACCACTGAGCTACACTTCCGTCGCAGTCTAGAGTGAGTGGAGACAAAATAATGACGTCCGCACGGAACGTAAACGCCTTTAGCGCAGTTGTTGTAATACATAAGGATTCGGTTGAATTGCTATGACCGGCGTGGAACACTGGTATCTGGTGGAGCAGCTTGTGACAGGCGTGGAGCACTGGTATCTGGTGGAGCAGTTTCTGACCGGCGTGGAACAATGGGACACCATCCATCACTTCCATCAGTGCCAGCCGTGACGACTCTCCCTGGTAAAGTACCCGCTTGACGAGTTATAAATCTGCAGCGACCATGACAACAAGTTGTGCTATTCCGTACTCAATCATTACCGCCAGCATCAGCTGCCCGCAGTCTCTCCCTCAAACAGATATCTTCACTTTTTGCCTTCTTTCCATTCAGTACCGAGAGACAGAGAATGAATTAGCGGAGAACTGTTTAACTGTCTGCAAGAAGCAAGTCTCATTATCACTGTCTGAATTAATTGCCATTGTCTTCTTTCTGTTCTTCGACAGGTGTAAAACGCAACATAGGTGTACCCTATCAGACTTGGTACAACAAATGCTCCACCAGCAAGCCAAAGGACTATGAAACAGCATGTTGTCGCTTCTCGTCCGTGATGAGCCCAAATCGATGCCGTGTTTTTATTAATTGTAGTAAGTTTATGGCAAGGGATAACTGGATTTGATTTTTGTGTATAATGGGGACCAGAAATTAATTGATCAAACTGTCACAGCACGTGGAACGACCGCCTACGGTTGTGGTCGCATGAGTGGAATTGTTTTGTCACATGTTGCGCTCGTTGTGTTCAGAAATATAAAATATGGACGTTGATAACAAACACAATGAAATATTTCCGAGACATCAATCAAAACAGTCATTTCTAGAGGGATGTAAACCAAATATTATAGCTGAAGCAAGTCAGTGTGACAATACCATCCGTCATGACAAAGAGGCCTTGTTATGTCTCGATTGCTTCAATCAATGAACTACAAAAACACGTGGGTAGTCGGCCGTATACTACAGACCAACAGTGTAATTACTGAATAATTGACATATCATCAATATACTGGACAAATAGAGAATTTATATTGTTTGCCATGTTGTTCTACAGGGCTCTGCACAAATGTTGCCAGGCGCGTAGCAAGCCAATTTTCTTCGTGTAAGCCCGATAGGTTGCAAAGCTTTATATGTAGATAGTATTGAGGGCTTGCGCAGCCTTTTCAGCAACAATCATATGTAACCCCGGGCTTATGTTTATAATGGTAGCTACGGCCCTGGTTGCACGGAGCGTTCCCTTGTGACTGACCACATGGTCGCTCTAGTGTCTCGTACTGCCGTTACTGTCTCCTCTTTAGCAAATTCATGTAATCATTTAATTGTCATGATACATGATACCTACCCTGATGTACATTTTATTAGGTTTCTGTCTTTGTCAGGAAATCACGAACACATACCAGCAAGGAACCGACCGTAACAGTTAACACCGAACTATTGGGGGTTATAACCCTGTAACGGTTTGTTTATTTTCGTATATGTGAATAGCTCCCTCGTATAGGTGTCTACCCTCGTCTGTTATACACGTATTTCTCTATATCTATTTGTTTCTGTATTCTGGTATTATGTGTTATCAAAACTGCTTCATGTCGTTGTTAGTTGAGACGTATCCTTGCTGTTCCTGTTTAGTGTACGAGTGTCGCCGTGGTGCCGACGTTGCAGTATACGATGCTGTACAATGTGCTTGATATCTCCTTTATCAGAGCGGGGCTGTCAGGCCATGTAAAAGGGCTACTTCGAGCTAAGATTAACTCACTTGTAATCAACACAACACTTCAACTTGGTCGGACCCGCAGAGCTTAATCATGTTCCTGGCACAGATGATAAGGTAAGCGGCAGCTCCACTTTCCCGCCAAAACCCAGCCTCCGATGTTGTGAACTTCTGTATCAGCAGATAATGGAGGATGAAGGAGTCTGGAAGATGTTAGCCGTGTACCTCGGAGAGCTGCAACTCCTGACTCAGTGAGCTGAAGATACCGTGAACTGTTATCGGTCTTGCATCATCGCAAGTTATATCTTCAAAGGGGACGTTTCTCATAAATCGTCGCCCCAATTAAAGTCTCCCCACAGGTCAGTCGGGGAGACAACTGCAACAGTTGCATCGCCAGTTTCCGCTAGGGGGCGCTGCACGACAGTTGGTATTACCACACGCAGTGCCACCGTATATAATTCCCAGCGGACACCAAGGTTAACTTTGAACATCATAGACGGTATGTGATGCTAAAGCTCTGGGCGTGGTAGATTTGCTTTCTTCCGTATTTAAAGAAGCAGTTCGTGATCTCGAAACCTGATCATTCCAAATGACTAAGTCTCGTGTCATCAACAACATCAGTGACTTGAAAACAAGGAAAGCTTCTTAAACGTTTCCTTTCGGTTTTGTTTGTTTGCTTGTTGTTTTACGCCGCACTCGGCAACATGGCGGCCAGTACATGAATGCGTCTGGGCTAGACAATCCTTTGATTGACATAATGTGCATCCGGCGATCTACAAAGATACGATGACATGTGTCTACCAAGTCAGCGAGCCTGACCACCCGATCCTGTTAGTCGCCCCTTACGACAAGCATGGGTTGCTGAAGACCAATTCTAACACGGATCTTCATGTGTGTATTTCGTAGGTTAATTGATCTGGGGCTCGTTTCACGAAGCAACCTTTACTATTGTTACCCTTAACTCCCATTCTTTATAATATTGCCCTAAGGTTACCTTAATGACTTCCGATCACCTTAGTGCTTTGTGAAAGGAGGCCCTGGTCTATGAACATCTTGGCAATTTGTCAGTATCAAAATGTAAACAGGGTATGAACCTCTTTTGGGATTTACATTAAAGTTAATATCCAGAAAGTAGCATTGACATGGCTTTTGACTATGTTTTACCCTGTTTCCTGTTAGTTAGAGTTTTGTCAGGTGAACAATTGACCTGCCTTTGAATGTGTGAAGACTGCAACATGTGTGAGAGGATACGCTCCCATTCTGGCGGGCACCTGGTAGCATCACACAATGCGATGTTTCGCTGCTACCGTTTCTTCATAAAACAAAGGAAATCCCATGACCTTCCTGTTTCTGTAATACAGATTATAAATATTACTCGAATGTTTTTAAAGTCCTCCACAACATAAGAAGCGTTTCAGCAACGAAACAAGCACGCTTCCCGTCATTGACAATGCATTTCCCCGTGGAGCGTGGTTATTCATTGTTTTACACTCTATCATGCAAGGGACTGATCCCAGTCATTCCGTAGATGAACTGTCTATTAATATCCTTTCCGAGTCTCGGGATAAGGAGATCTATCTCTGAAGCCAGGTCGCCCCGAGACCAGCTTATCAATCTTAACGCGATGTTTGCTTTTCACATATTCTTTGGGTTGGAAAACCACGTGTGACCATTCCTTATCCTCAGCGTCTAAGTGGACTTTTCGATAGTCATTTTTCAGCTTAAGAAAACAATCTGGGGACAGGCGCATCTTACCTGCTGGATGGAGGCGTTGGGTCGACCTGGTGGGGGTGGCTGAGGAGGGTGATTGATGGACACTCAATGGTCAGTCAGGCTCCCAATGGGCTACGTCCTTCCGGTCATTTCAGTGTGACAAGATCGAGAAGAAACGGAAATGACCGTGGAATTGGGTTCCAACAAAATATCGGCTGGAATCGATGGCGGAAATCATTTTTAGGTTGTAGAGGTGAATTGTTACCATTTTGTGTACGAAGAATTATTGCAAGATGGGTCAATGTCACGTGACAGCAGTTATTTACATGAGACATGATAGCGATAAATAACTTGTAACATCAACCAATGTGGTTGCTTCGTATAAAAGCAGAGGAAAATCAATGCCAAATAAACAGAAATTACTCCGTCTAGTTAATATTAATGAATATAATTTAAAACCATTATCACATAAATCTAATATATCTGAAACGATATAGATCAGTACATGACCATCCAACATGACTGATTGTAAGGATTAGATAGGGAATATGAAACTGATCTGTGAAAGGAAACGTACCATATAGAATTTCTCTAACAGCAATGTGAAATTTGTTTGCGAACAGCAAAAAATATACAATGAACTGGTTCATATAACATGTCGCATCCAATATAATGGCCAGTTGATCACCTTACTCGCCTTATCATTGTATTACACATCAAATAGAGCTCCGTAATGTGTTTCCATGTTTTAATCCCGAAAGATCAGACTGGCTGTTCCGGTATGGCATCAATCATAGAGACATATAGAACAATAACGATCAGGGCTGAGGAGAACAAGGCACATGATGGACAGCTGATATAGACGTGAAATATACAACACTAAGAGAATAACGGACGAGTTATGAGGAATTATGGATCTAATGTCCCGAGTGAATAATGGTGTTACTCCTTCGCTGCTGATGAGAGACTAAAACGTTCAGTCACGTGGGACAGATAATCCGAGTAGGCCACATATGTATTACACTTACTTTATGAGAGAACATACAGAATAATCGTTTGAAATGTCAATGCACCCTGAGAAACGTCACTGAAGGTTATATATTCACGTTGACTCGTCATGAACTAAAGGTGACATCATATTGCAACAAGGAAATCTGGCAGAATGTGACTTCAACTGTCCAATCAACACTGAGGATGTCTAAACTGCATATGTGCAAATATCACAAGGTTGTTACACGCTCATCCAACTCTTATGGGTAATATGATCCCCAGGGAGTTGAGATTGATAATAAGATGTGACGTTGAGATTGACATCCAATGATCCAGGGAAAAACTACCTGCGCCTTGAGCATGCACTAGTGCGTGGATATGTGCGCTATATAAATATCCAATAGTTAAAAAATAATAAAAATTATATCGTCAGGATAGTATTCAAATAAAAGAGTCAACACGATCTAGATTCGTCAGGAAATATTGAAGGCATGAGGTTTTTTAATGCATTCATATTTTCACAATAGTTACAAACAAGTTTTACAAACCATGTTGGCTTCAAACAGTGCCCTGCTGTGGAGAACCGACTCTGCATCTGCGTGACAAACCAACGCTTTAATGACTAGACCACCCTTCCGGTCCTGAATGCGGTCCCAATAACACAGTGTGGCTTTGTTGAAAGCGAATGGCAAGGTTTATGCTGGGCAGTATTGTGTTGAAAGGAGTAGTGGTATTGGCAACTGTAATTATAGTTGTAGTCTTTGTACGCCATTTAAAATAGACTAAACGCCAAAAGAAACGTTACCCTCCTACCTTTATGAATTACGAGTACTTAAAAACTATCAAAGATATGTTAGAAGGTATTAGTTTACAAGAAAACTGAACAACACAGCTTTAAGAAGAATCACGAAAAATATTCCTTAAATGCATTCATATTTAGATGAACTGCATCTTTTTCAGAAGAGTTAAATTGTCCTATTTTCAGCAATTTAAAGTCATCATGTTTCGACTATAAAAACACGAAACAACTGATTGCGTAATATTGTAAAGAATCATTCCTATCATTTTAGTCTGTTAAAACATTTTCTGCTGATTTGCATTAATGAAAACAAGTAAAATGTGCCTTTGATATTATGAAAAAGTGTTTAGGAACATCTAAAATGATCTTTGTCAACATTTTTTCTTGCAAAGTAACATTTTTCTATTTTCTGTCTACACATAGCGATATCAATCGCCAAAACGTAGCAATATCCAAGCAGTATTTGCATCCATTTCACGTCAACCCCCTTCCCCAGTCGACGTCAACCCCCTTCCCATCTCCCTTCCTTCCATACAGTAACTTTCTATTGAACTCTCGTAAAACCCCTTGCATCGACAGTTCACCTGACGTCTTCCCGATGAACGTACTTCCAGGGCAGTTCCAAATTAGAGTTTTTGTAACAGTAGTTGCCTTAGCCGAATAGAGATTACATGTCTTTCCGAGAGACAACAACCTAGGCGAGCCCGACCGGTAATCCTATCTCGGGGACAAGAAAAAGTGGTGTGTATGTTCGAATTTTAACTTTCTGATTGTTGTTGAAAGCTCTCAACAAAAGACGACGGTCCGTACATATCCACCTGTACAGTGCAAACCAGTGATGGATATAATGAGCAGTGCCCCATACCGTCGGAACCCGTGAAGATCCGGGTTAAAACTGGTCTTCAGTAACCCATGCTTGTCATAAGAGGCGACTGACGGGATTGGGAGGTCAGGCTGGCTGATCGTGTCATCGTATCCCAACTGAGTAGATTGATGCTCATGCTGTTGATCACTGGATTGTCTGGTCCAGAGTTGCTTATTTACAGACCGCCGCCATATGCATTGTAGCAGCAATATTGTTAGTGCAGCTTAAAACAGCAAACCAAACCAAACCGTATTAAAGACTGACACACTGCGATGAGTTAAACATACAAGTCACATAGGCAGTATTTCAGCCATATTGTGACTATGAGACTTGTATATTACCATAAATATCTGTCAAGGAAGGACAGTCAAATAACTAGACAATTACAGATGTACACTTAAAACAAGCATGTGGTCATAAAACAATATGTTTACAGAACAACACAATATATCAATGGGATATAGTTTGCCAACATGTGAAGGTAGATCACCATACTAGGGACCATGGAGACATGGTGCTATGCTACCTGCATGGACCCTAGCTGGATTTTCACCATCCCTTCAGATGTCAGCGAATTTGACAAATTCAGCCATGAATGAAAGGAACACATATTCTACAATTAAAAGCATGGAACGAATAATTATACTTTGAATGACGTAGTCTCACACTGCGATGGACTCAATACCAATGCAAATAGTTATTTGATAGACTCACGCATCCTGTACACGGATCGACCATATTGTTTTCGTGGTAGAGATTATATTTAAGTTAATTGTTTGTTATTGGAGACTTTCACAGGGCAGCTTCTGGGACCTTGGGAATATCAACCGACGTTGGGAAGCCACTGATGCTGATTATGATGGCATGAATAGGCGCCATGCTTGTGGACTGACCACATTCAGATTCAAACAGCCATTTTCAAGTGTATTATACACCCGGGGGTGTAAGTCCGATTGATGGGATCCACTTGGGCGTCCACTGGCATCAAGAAATGTGATACTGATTTATCGTTCTTTTAAATAACCAGATATAAAATCGATCAGATAAATCTGATTATTTAAATCAGACCAAATCCCCATTGACATGAGGATGTACAGAAAGTGGAGAAGAGTATTACACGTGAAAACATGTCTCCCGAGGTTGGGATTTCTCCGCGAGCGATACCATCAGTGCTCGAAATGTTTGGGCCTCTCTCGGGTACCAGTGCGTTACCAAGGCAATACCAGCTCTGGGACGGAGAACAACTACTATGGCAGCGGATGTTACATTCTGGCAGGTGCGCACGCCGCTCTGGAACCCAGTAGAGTCAGTCTGGCGATGACGGATGGCGCTGGGAGTCGACGATGTAGTAAACAATACCGATGGGTGTATTTAATGGCTAATTGCTTCATGTCTAGCGTCTCAAAGCAAATATCAAACTTTTGCTGGATGTTCTTATCAAAGGGCTTAATTTTTGGCGATGTAATCGGTGTTTCATCTAGATTTGTTCGCTGATGTGCTGTATCTGTCTCCATCAGTCAAATCCGCCGTCACGAATTACGGCCCCTCTGTCATTGTCAGCCACCAGGGGGCCGATGACCGATTCCATTCAGTTTTACACAGAACGTTATACATATTTCACTCACGTGTAAGGGTTTAAAAGAATTCTAACTGTTGCGAGTTGGTTAAAATGGTCGGTGCTTGGTGGAAACGTTTGTATGTTTTGTTTTTGGTTTTGCTTTTCTATTCATTGGAAGTTGGCAGTCTAACTAAACTTAGGCCCAGTATTATTCGTTACACTGCTATACTGAGTCTCAGTATAGCAGTGTAACGAATAATACTGAACCTTAGTTTACTTAGACTGTACAAGTTGGAAATAGCGATGATTTTCGGTGTTTGCTTAACAGCGTTCGGAAAGCACGGTGTTTTGGAAAGGAAATGTTTGGGAATGGGGGTGTTTGGGAAAGAGGGTGTTAGGGGATGAGGGTATTTGGGAAAGAGGGTGTTTGGGGAAGAGGGTGTTTGGGAAAGAGGGTGTTTGAGAATGAGGTTGTTTGGGAATGAGGGTATTTGGGAAAGAGGGTGTTTGGGAAAGACGGTGTTTGGGAAAGAAGGTGTTTGGGAATGAGGGTGTTTGGGAATGAGGGTATTTGGGAAAGAGGTTGTTTGGGAAAGGGTGTTTTTGAATGAGGGTATTTGAGAAAGAGGGTATTTGGGAACGAGGGTGTTTGGGAATGAGGGTGTTTGGGAAAGAGGGTATTTGGGAAAGACGGTGTTTGGGAAATAAGGTGTTTGGGAATGAGGATGTTTGGGAATGGGGGTGTTTGGGAAAGAGGGTGTTTGGGAATGAGGGTGTTTGGGAAAGAGGGTGTTTGGGAAAGAGGGTGTTTGGAAACAGTAGTGCCACTAGATGGTGTTCATTTACAGAACAGTCAAAGGATCCACAGATAGACCATTACGGTCGGGTAGGGGAGACATGAACTAATATCTGAAAGTTACACAGACAGCAAAGGTCGAGACTAAATGGTACTTAGACGACAGCAGCTTGTGTAAGCTGGAAACCAGAAGGTCGGTCCCCAGAAACACGAAACATTGCAGATGGACAACATGAAACAAGACACCATAGTTTCCTTGTGAACGCTGCCCTACATATAAAACATACTAGCCTGAAGCAACTGAGCGAATATAGGTCCACGACGTTGTGACCCAGTTTGCTAACTGGTTTTCTTAGTTAACGTTCCATGACTAATTAATCTTCTAAATAGCACCATTAACGCTGGACCGGCCGCCATGATGAAACTAGAGTCCTGCCGTGGCACGTCCGGGCACTGCTGGGCGTCATGTCGGTCAGTGTGGCCGACGCCCGTGGTGATTCCACAGGCTAGATTACTTTGCACATCTACCAATCTTATTTCATTATCAACTGAAGCCGTATGTTATCAGCATAGAAAGAAATCAGCTTTCATATATCAGGTTTCGAGGTGTTGGTGCTGTGACAGTTAATGACGGCGGCATCAGCGGCAAATGGGCCATCATCTTCCCCATGTCCAACTACTATCTCACCGACTTCTGTCAGCGCATATCCGTTACGACAAGTCTGAGATATGTTTTATTTTATACTTGTATTTGCCTTTCGGAGAAAAATGTTACTTACGATGCATACAACATCAAACTGTTGGTCGCGTATAAGGCAAATTACTTCTACATAGTTTTATATTTTTAAATACAATAACGTTTACAAATTCTTTTAGTTAATTTTTCAATAAATTGCATAACACAAGGGCTGAGGCGTTGCCTTGAACATTATGTTTTATATCAATAAATTTGCTTTTTGAAAAAAACATATTAGGGATCATAGGGTGATTTTAACATGTTTTAATTTCAATTGCCAATTACCTAAAGCAGAGACCATATAATAATCTATTATATGGTCTCTGCCTAAAGTGAAGCGATATTATGTGAAGCGTTAACGGCATTAGCCCTTAGTTCTCAAAGAACATTTCAAAGATAGTTTAAAAAAATTCAAACATACTGAGTCAAAAAAGAAACTTCACAAATTGTAATTTTAAAAATAATGATTAATTTTTCTCTGATGATACATCTATGTATCCGAAATGGGATCCCTATCT
>VKKT01003214.1:54171-69121 GCA_008038995.1 Haliotis laevigata | reverse complement strand
ACACTTCAGTCATAAGCCTGTCAAAGCATAGGTTACAATATAAGACTTACATGGGTCAATCAAAACAGAAAAATGTAGTTGGGGTTTGAACTGCCGATATGTGGCTCATTTGATAACCAGTGAACAACGTATTTATCTTACCAAACACCTCAAATCAAATTTTGAACTGTTTGAAGCATGGGTATCGGATCATAGCATGGAGTACCGGATGGCAAGAAAAACAAATTTAGAGTTATCTTCCTTCCAACAATTTGCATTCGCAAAACATCGGTACTTTCTGTACATCATACATGATTTAATGTTATTCAAGATAAAGAATGACTACTACAAAGTACCAAATGAGTTCGGCATTCCCAGCGGGGTACGTGGAAAATGTTACTCGCTTGTAAGCGGGGTACATTGAAAATAATAGAAGAGCGCTCAGCCAATCAGAAAACGACATTTATGTGTGAGGCAAGATAAATATCTATGTACCACAGGACTTGCAATGTTAACTAGAAAGTGTTTTTACTCGTAAAAACAGATGTCACCCCCATCCCCAAATTCAATGTTGAGACCTCAAACAATTCATTTGATTCCTTCAATTTCAAAATGTCTAAGTATGAAATACATATTATACATGTTTTATAGTAGTACATGTATATCGTTGATGCTTCTAAGCTTACTAATAATTGGTATTGGTAGTAAGTATACAAAATTCGGTGAAGATGGGTGAAGTGGTTTTAGAGTTAAGCTCCGAACACAAACCCTACCTGTCAAAAAGACCAAGTCCAAATTTGTTGCCATTTAAACAGAAAAAAACAAAATTGAAGGAAAGGTTCAAACCCCCAAAAGGCACATCTACATGATATAGAGAGGCAGTATACCAAATTTGGTCAAGATTGTTCAAGTAGTTTTAGAGTTATGTTCCGGAAACAATGGAAACGCCGACACCGACGGAAATTCAACTAAAAACAATATGTCTCCCGACCCTTTGGGGAAGACATAACTACCTGTGAATACTTTCAAAGTGTATGGTATTTGACGCACTATTTTGCATCTGGTAAAACCTTATAATTGTCTTGATTGGAGCATAGATTAACTTCCATCCCCATACCTTTAAATTAAATGACACTGAGCGACAAAGACCACTGATACATCCATATGTTCCCTTCATACATAATCCATGATAAGAAACGGCATCAACTAACAGCCAACATGTAACACAATAAACATATAATGCAATAAACATATAACGTAATAAACAGATAACATAATAAACAGCTTGGGAACTGAAGACCACTCACTTCCTTGCTTTCTAGGTTCTGTGTGACACATTCACAAAAATACCACATTCACCGTTTCCTTTCATTATATAAGTCTAATACATCACAAAGAATGGATCTGGCTATGACCGACAAATGAGATGAGCGTCTTTCACAGTTTGGACATCAAGGGACAGAATTGTATCACGCCTTCCGAAAATCACCACAAAACACCTTCCTCTGTTTTCGCAGTGTTCAGTTCAGTACAAAACAGTCACATATCTGAATCGAGAGGCACGTCTGGGACCTCGAGATCCTACACTGACCAATGGATTCCCTGACCACACTGTCACATCTGGGCATGAAAGCTGTTCATTTGGTCCTGTCGATTGTCAACAGCCTGAACATGACTCCATATTTCATGTTTCATGAACACTTGTACAAATGAACATTTACAGATCTGTAATAACATGAAGTAAGAACCTAAGGTCATCTGAGCTTTTCCTCATTGGTCAACTCCATTGATCAACAACTGGACAAATCACCTGTCAGGTGACGAGATTCTTGCTGACAATAGTCAGCCAGCATATCACGTAGTGGACACCTGGCCAGGTGGACCAACACAATGACATTACTCTGACCCCAGCATGTGCTATAACCATCTCATTAAAGGCTTAATGATCAACTATGTTACTTGACACTGTATTGTATAATGATGCATTACTTGATCACATTTGCGTATTCTTGATTTAATTTTGAGCAAAAATATAGGAAAAGGTTTCAACCAAACTTAACATTGTGAAAATACACAATTTTACAGTCTCTGCTCAAATTAAATGTGTGAGTGTTTCCAGTCAATATTTCAGCTTCACACAACTTATTCATGAGAGGACTTGAACACAGGACTTGGTGCAACAGTCGAAACCTTTAACCACTGAGCTACCCAGTAGCCCCAAATAAATGGACATCTGTGGGGATTCTGGGTAAAACTATGCGATCCAAGCTACCTGTGCTTATCACCAGTGGATTAGGTGGTCAGACTTGGTACATTTGTTAACTGCATGCCAGCATATCCAGTTTTGTTGATTGCTGCTCATGACATCAAGCACTAGATTGTATGGCCCATATTCATTGTTTATAGACTACCTTCGTATATATTGTCTATTACTTAATATGGCATTAAACAACAAACAAACAAAATACTAAAACAAACATGAAAGAAAAAAGGAGTATAGATGGGCAAGGATAGGTTCCAGTTAACCTAAACTTACCAGGAGCATCAAGATGGATCCCATGGCCATGGGACTCGCTTATTATATCAACCACTGGTTTGTTTGGGACGGATTTCCTACAAGCCACTTAGTAACATAGTATCACTAAGAAACATTAAACATTAAACAAAGAGACGAGATTACCAAACGATTCCCCGAGAGGAGTTACTATACAGGAGACACAAGACAAACACATCAGCAGTGGCTAGACACAAACATGTGCAACGATGGATGGATTTAGCTGGGGAACCGGATATGAAAGCATGTCTATCTCACAGAGTCCCAACTTCATAGCAGCAACTAATTCTCAGCCTTATTGTTCTTCTGTAGCAGCAACAACACAATGAGGCTTATCTACTTAGCACTGCTAGTACTTCTCAATCATGACTCAACCATCCCTGAAAACCCCTCGAAGTCAAGCCTTTTCTTTCAGACCTCAACAATCTAATAAAGGAGAAACAAAAGATGGACTGAGCATTATCTTCCTTCCACATACACTTCACATGGCTGCCAGAAGAATGCAAAACATTGTTTATATGTATATAAAAAATGACACTGCTAACTATATATTTCTTTATCTCTTATAGTAAACGATCAAATTTTTGTAACCTGCAAAGTACAGAAAAAAATTTTAAATTCCAAGAACTATTTAATTGTGCACATACAACAGAGAATGCTTTTCAAGAAGCATTCTGGGGAAGATAAACCTGACATTGAGTAGATGGTTGGTTTGTTGGTTTTCAGCATACCAAGTGTAATCAGAGTCCTAGCTGCCAGATACCCAGTAACTTATGAGTGGCTGAGTGGGTTAGATCGCTGGCAGTTAGATTTCTCACACTGAGAGTGTGGGTTCGAATTCCGGATGGGACTTAACCTAACAGATGTGTTGAAGTGTATGTGAGCGAGTGAGTGAGTTTAGTTTTATGCTGGACTCGCCAATATTCCAGCTATTTGGCGGTGGTTTGTAAAAAATCGAGTCTGGACCAGACAATCACGTGATCAACAGCAGGAGCATTGATCTATTCAACTGGGATATGATGACATTTGTCAACCATGTCAGCAAGCCTGACCACCTGATCCCATTACTCCGCTCTTATGACAAGCATGGGTTACTGAAGACCAACACTAACCCGGATCTTTACCGGTGACATTGATGTAAGGTGTGACATGAACTATTCATCAGAGAAAACAAAGTATTTTACGCAACAAAAATGGAAGTACTCATATCTTTGTGCTTAATATTACATACACCTAGAGTCACTCCTGCAACTGAGGAGCCAGATGGCAGTCTGATGTAAGAAAGCAGATGGGTAATTAAACCAGTGGTGGACAGCATGAGCAGTGATTCACATTGATAACATGGATATGATGATCACAATGAGCCATTGAAACCATCCAATCCTCAAATGTCATTGGTGTTATGGCCTATTCAGTCCTCAAAAGCTACACAAAACATGCAATGCTACTGGGACTCTCTCTATCCTAAAAGGGATGGTGGGATGGTGGGGCAGTGGGGTAGCCTAGTGGTTAAAGCGTCCACTCGTCATGCCGAAGACCCGGGTTCGAATCCCCACATGNGCACAATGTGTGAAGCCCATTTCTGGAGTCCCCCTCCGTGATATTGTTGGAATATTGCTAAAAGCCATGTAAAACTATACTCACTCACTCACTCACTCCAAGGGATGGTGGGGCAGAGGATTCACTTGCCACACTGAAGACCTAGGTTTGAGTCCCCACATGGGTACAATGTGAGAAGCCCATTCTGGTGTCACCCGCCGTGATAGGGCTGGAATACTGTTAAAAGTGGCGTAAAAGTAAACTCACTCACTCACTCATTGTATCCTCGAATCCTTAGTATGGCCACCTTAAAAACTCACGGGTACTGGGGACCCTTTCTGTCTTAGAATTCCTCCCACACACCCACCCAATGGTAGCCTACTCTGTCTCTGGAATCACCACCAAACCCATGAAGATCCGGGTTATAATTGGTCTTCAGTAATTCAGTTACCCATGCTTGTCGTAAAAGGCAACTAACGGGATCGGGTTGTCAGACTCACTGACTTGGTTGACACATGGCATCGTATCCCAACTGCATCTTGTGCTGTTGACCACTGGATTGTCCAGACTCGATTTTCACAGGCCGCTGCCATTTAGCTGAAAATATAGCTGAGTGTGGCTTTAAACAACAGTCCAAAGATGGGTACTGGGACCAATCTGTCATATAATTCCTACAACATACAGAATGGGAAGTGGGACCTATCCCGAAATCCCCAGAGGGACATACATCTATCAACAAATGAGAAGATTTTACTTAACCAAATTTAAAGAACCCAAAATCTGAAACTAAATCACATCCATGAGTAAATTACCGTAAATGCCCACATTGAGGTTGTGAACCAGCCCACGAGACAAGGTTAGGCATCAATTTAAAGCAATCAAAAAAGTTCTCCCTCAGCGTGTCGCCTTCCGCCATCTTGTAACACTATTACATCTCCAATCTGGTCAATATTTGAAATTAGAGAATTGTGCAAATTGATCAAGTCTAGGTTTTTCACTTCAAGAAATAAATCCCTTGGAAGGAGTTAGGGCAAAGATTAGATTAATGAAGTTATTTAATTTACATTGATTTCGTTGTAGATTAAGCCCAAATATTGCCCTAAAGCACCAAAGAAAAAGAGTGCTACGTTGTAAGGAACAAGTTTTCATCAAACAGCCCAAACCTCTTGAAGCTAAGGACAGGTCACTCTCAACAAAGGATCATTTCTTCCCAAAGCCAGAGCATTTGTCACAATATCGAAGTCGGAGGATATAACAATTAACTACCCTAATGTTGTCATAGCAGCAACAGCATCAGCATCAGCAACAGCTCCTACAGCTGTTCCACATTTGATATGATGTTTAGGAGATAAACACTGTGTGTTATTGAACATTAGAAACCACTACTTATGGTCTACTGCAATCTGATTGGTCAGTCAACCTTGTCCATTGTCTGTATATTCCCATCATCTCATAAGCCTCTTTACTCTTATGAATAGAAAATGGTCCTATTTTTCAAAGGCAAACAAACAAATCTGAAGATAACTGATTTTTTTAGTTTTGACAAAGGCTTAATGGTGTCAGTTTTCACATGACAACAAATTTATTCATCTTCTTATTCAATGTCTAAAATTGTGAATATTTCAAACCTCCAGATAACACAGTGTCACTGCCAGTTAAAAAAAATAAAATTAAAATCTCTAAAATCGAAAATGCAAGTTATCAACATTATAGAATACAGATTTTATCAAAAAACTTCCCATGCAAGAACCACACGATTTCACTCTCAAATGCTGTGATCTCACTGGATGTCATAATACAATGGTTGCCAATGGTTACAACGGTCAGCACAATATAAAAAGAACAGATGAATTTGTTTTAATAAATAAATCCTTGATATAGTATCCATCTAGGTACGCTAGTCAGCATGTTATTTTTTCTACATATTTATCGTGAGGTCCACGTGATTCCAAACAATCCAATCCCATCTTTGTTGTTTCCAACAAAATGGCAGCTAACACTCATGTGACATGTATATCTCAAAGATGGCTAATATTGTAAGTAATTATTTATTCAATACCATGTTCCTACAACAGTACAAAGTTCTGTGAATCATGTATTTCATGAATATTTGTGATTTAATTAGTTTAGACACAATAACATGTTATTTTAAGACAGCTAAGAATTTTCTCTATCAATTACTAAGAAAAACAGGCAGATATGTTCAGTGAGTGAGTGAGTTTGGTTTAGTTTTACGCCACACTCAGCAATACTCCAGCTATATGGCGGTGGTCTGTAAATAATGGAGTCTGGACCAGACAATTCAGTGATCAACAACATCAGCATTGATCTGTGCAGTTGGGAACTGATGACATGTGTCAACCAAGTCAGTGAGCCTGACCACCCAATCCCGTTAGTCGCCTCTTACGACAAGCATGGGTTACTGAAGATCAGTTCTAACCCGGACCTTCATGGGTTGTGTTCAGAAGATTATTTATTTAATTACTGTTCATAATGAGCCAGCAAAACAGCTGTTTCACATCAGTAAGTAAAGTTGTACCTCAGATTTTGTCTTTTATTATTTTTTCACTTACATGTCCTACACAAAGTCAGTCTATCAACAGAATGTTGCCACAGTATTCATCAGACATTTTTAAACATAAATGACAAAATTAATATTTTTTTAAAATCATGCCCACCTGCTCAGGTAGTGATTTGTTTGGAACTACAGTTTTCAGAACTACTAACAGAGGTCAAAAGCTATTTAAAAAACCCACCAAAATCTTAATTATTTTTTGCTTATCTTCAATTCACTTGCTTCCTTGAATATCGATGGAATAGAAACATAAAAAATTCTTCAAAAGGACATATTGATTTTTTTTACACTTACACTTAATACAGTTGTGTAATTTGTTATCAGAGATGAAACAGTACAAAACAACTTTGTTCAAACTTCAAAAAGAAACTACAAGTTTTTCGTCAAAACTTTTTCAGGTAATTAAGTTCCCTTTCTCCACTGCAGTTTTCTGAAAAAAAAACCTGCAATCTACACAAGAAAATACAAATACAGACTATCGTGTAGATATTTTGTCTTACTAGGTGACACTTACAAAACTACATACCGTACACAATTTGAGTTGGTCAGTTGTTGATTATCGGAGCAGGGCATTTAATGTCAAAACATTCTCAGTATTCAGGGAACTCAGTACATATAACTCCTCAATGACTTTAGTATTTATAATATAGACCAACGATGACACACTATCACTTCAATGCAATAGGCATAGACTAGGGCTGCGCAATATAACCGGTTTACCGGTATTTACTGGTTCAGACAAGAAAATGTTACGTATTGCGATACGCTGATCGAAAACCGGTAATTTGACTTGCATTCGGAAATCTTCAAATATTTCCTTGTTTCATTTGTGCCAAATATTATTTACATTCTTTATTTTGTCGTGATTAAGAGTTTTTATTAAAGCTTAATCGAGCAAAGTGATTTTGTTGTGGTCATGCTTTATAAATCAAGCATTAACTCGTTTATAAGAATTTTTTTTTGTTTAAAAATACTTCTTGCAATATAATGCAATACATATCACAATATATGCTTTCGCATCGCAATATATGAATAAGAAAATTCTCTGCAATTACCACCCCTAGTATAGATGTAACAAAAATAAGCAAATCAGAAAACGTCATTCCATGACTAGAAATAACAAAACATAAACTATTGAGAGGCTGAGCAAGAAGAGGGCCATGCCAAAGGCCCCAGTTCTATTCCCCACATGGGTACAATGTGTGAARCCCATTTCTGGTGTCCCCTGCAGTGATATTGCTGGAATATTGGTAAAAGCGGTGTGAAACACAACTCACTCACTGAGCAAAGAAGAGTTGACCAATCAACAGGCTGGTTGCATTAGCAGGCTAATTCTCCACCGAACCGAAATATACAACAGAATAAAAACTGAATCGATGGTAAATATCGTGGTACACAGAGGACTGCAGTCTACTATTGCAACTTCTTTATCATAACATGATTAATTTGAATAACAAATTAATGGTAATGAGTTTATGGCCATAATGAACAGACTTTTCACCCTGAAACAGACCCAAAATCATTACACTCTTAAATGAGTAATGAGTTAGTCTACCACATAAGTGTTCAGCAGTATATTGAGTACCAAGTATGTACACCAACTCCGGCAAATGTTAAATTTGTACTTGTTTACATGTCTCAAAAAACATGAAGTTATATAAAGTTTTTGCATAGTAGACTGTGAATGATATTTTCATGGATTAAACTTATTTTTTATTTGAGTAAATTATACATGGCCTGAATCTGCAAATTGTATGGCAATACAATTGCTACTTAAGTGATACATATAGTCCAGCTAGCAATAACTAGTGAAGTGAAGTGAAATTGGGTTTAACATCGTGCTTGAGAATATTTCGCTCATATGACGACGTGCATTCGTGTGTATGAGTATGTGCGGCTGCTTGTACTAGCCCAGACTTAAGCTGGTTTTGTAATCTATGAGAAGTCCCATTAAGAAAGGTATGGTGGCCCAGCGGATCAAGTTGCTATAACTTTTCCTGCATCCCATATATTCCAATCCAGGTCTAGGTTTGAATCCAAGATTTGCTGTAATCATGATCCTTGGCTATACAGCATCATTACTGTAAATGGTCATCAACAGGTCTTGGGTTAAATCCCTATTAACCAAGAATATGACACTGGATTATCAGCACAATCCAATGTTAAATAATCTGCATCACAATAGGTTTTCCTTTTACCTGAACAGAAAACAAACAAATTGAATATGAAAACTTCTGAAGTGGAATTAAACCAACTCACTAACTCAACAGAGAGAGAATCCATCCTCCACAGAACCGACAAAATGATGCATAACTACAAAGACAATACCTCAAGAAACTCCCATTGAATGCACATCATCAAATCCAACTCATGCCCTTTCACATCTAGTGATCCAAGAAACCTCCCTCGTCCTCGGAGGCCGTAGCGCTAATCCCTGCTGCACCCTCCTGACTGTCCTATCATCCCACGACAACCACAAATACACAGGTCTCCATCCATTTCACCACAGACCCAATACTGGACATTACCACACCCAATGAGAATAATCAGTTGGAATAACAGGAAAGTATGGCTCATTGCTTCCTCACGACTTCCATTGACCCCCCGAGTAATAGAGTCCTTTGTCAGAAGGCACACATTGTTGCCCATTGATCCTGAAGTGAAGCCAGTGCTGATGGCCATATAGATCCATCACTTGTTATGCAAGACTCCATCAATAACCAACATGGAACAATCACCACGCCAACCTGTCACATGATGGTCATCTCTAGTAATCAACCTCAAGGACTATAATCTTGTAGCCTGGCCGGAAGTATGTCCGAGACTTGTCTGTTCTGAAAGCATTACCATTTCTTGTGAACAATCTGTTCATTTTGTTCCTCTCACACAATCTCTTTCCCTTCCTAACAATCTACTAACACATTGACAGAACTGCAACAGAATAGTTCCTGTAGGAGAGCCAACATGTCCAATTAAAACATTCCCTTAAAAGCCTTAATGATCTGTACGTTCATGCCTCCATTCAGAGTTCTGCCCAACACAATTATCTGTATGTTTTATGATATTCCAAATGTATCAGTCAGTTGTTCTGGTTCAGAATAGCACCAGCAGCTTATCCTTGTCTTCAGAGGCAACTAATTGGATCAGCAGGTCTGATTTGATGATTTGGTTGATGGCATGTCATCATGCCCCACCAGCATGGACCGTTCTTCACAATATATACTTCCCATCAAAAGTTTAGACTCACTAGTGTAAAWATAGCCACTTACTTCAGGCAACTGTTCTAAACTAAATTTTGCAAAATATTCCATACTGTTAAAAGGTACTGTTTACACATGAACTGGTGTATTGTAAAACAAATTTGTAATGTTGGAAAGATTATTGTCATGAGTTCAGTAAATGATAAAAATCAGTGAAAATTGGCGAATTCACAACAAAACCTTTCACCAAAAACACAGCTGTTCACATGCACGATATTTGCACTTGACTTTCAGCAATTTGGTGCATGATCCTTGTACAATTCATCTGCATACAGTTTGCAGTTGGTCTTGTCATGTAGAATGACTGATAATTTCAAAATTTCCAAAGTGAATGACTTCTTCAGGCTGATCAGATCAGTTCTTTTACTCCCTATAATACATCGATGTGAGAATCAGTCAATATACCTCTCCTTCCAACATACCTGTTTTCTTTATTTGAAAACGAATATGAACATGCAGTTCTGAATGGAAACAACAAAGAAAGCGATCATATTGTTGTAGACATTTCTTACCATGACATTTCTGTGCTCTACAGATCTACACCCAAAAATACAATCAAATAACCTAGCACTCAGGAATATTGCCCTTTTATACATATGCTACAGTTTGAGAAGTTACTTTGTTACGTCTTGCTGTTTCTTGGCAAAAACTAAAAATTGAAAGTTGGTGCAATCTGCTGATCAGTTCACATACCATTTTCCCCAAAACTAATGTGAACAGTATTGTATGAAATCCTTTTGGCAAAACAGATTACAAACATGAGTTCCGATATACAATCAATACTTTTTATAACAAGAATAATAACTGAAGAACTGTTGACATGCTATTGCCAGTGTTACATGCTTGCAGTAACTCACGGTCTACATTATGCACGTTTCTCTACACAAAGCTGGATGTATTTGGCAAAATGTAAGCGCTATGCAGAAGAAAATGTTAAGTTGGAATTGCATTAAGTTGTTTTGGAATGCTATGAATTGTGTGGGCCATGACATTATGGAAACATTTGGAAAAGTACACACCACCAAGATTACAGTTTTGTTGAAAAACAATTCTAGGTTTGAAAAAAACGAAAATATCTGGAAAAACACTTTTTTCTTCAATGTGGAAAACATTCACTAAACAAAGAGAATTATATTTTTTTGAAAATATGTATTTTGAAGTAGAGTGAATGTCTGTTTTCAAACATTCCAAAAAAATAAATTTCCTTTGTTTAGTGAATGCCAATCGTATGATACCCACACAGAGCCAGAAAGCTATTTACAATACATGGCAAGCTGCCATGTTAATATTTGAACATGCACAAACACGAGGAGGAAGATCAAAACTGTTGCAATAAGCCCCCCGACAAAAAACTGAATCTACAAAATGAAATGAGAAATTCAAAACCCATGGTGAAAAAAACCCCAGTAATCAAAATGGTAATCAAAATCATTTGATTAAAACAAACAAAGTGCAAAAGACTAGGTGCACTCTAACAATATAGAACGTTCCTTCACATATTTCCAGGATCGTGGATTACAACCATGGAGACTGAGAATAGAACACGATGAAAGCAGCTATTTTGGTTCGACAAATGTTTGCCTTACACTGATGAATTCTTGGACAGAGACAGAAGTATGTTCATTACACCACAAAAAGATCTGCATTGTTGTTTGAAACTTGCTGTGTGTTGACATTAAACAAGTCATTTTGTAAAGAATTTGAGCAAAGAGTAACAGATTATTAAATGTTACTGTGTAATTATTAATATTGTTTGTTGTTGTTTTTTAATGCTGCTCTCTCCACTATTTTATATCTGTGATAGTGGTCTGTAAATAATCGAGTATGGACCAGACAATCCAGTGATCAACAGCATGAGCATNGATCTACGCAACTGGGAACCGATGACATGTGCCAACCAAGTCTGCGAGCTTGACCACCCGACCCCATTTGTCGCTTATTACGATAAGCATTCCAGTGATCAACAGCATGAGTATCGATCTACGCAACTGGGAACCGATGTTTCAACTGAGTCAGTGAACCTGACTCTTATGTCAAGCTGAAGATCAATTCTAACCTGCATCTTCACAGTAATTATCAATGTTACATTACAGCATACTACCAACAATATATGCACGGCATAGAGGTATTTATTGAAAGGGATTATTATTATAGGATATTTATATAGCGCACATATCCACACACTAGTGCATGCTCAAAGYGCTGGTATTTTTTTCCTCGATCATTGGATGTCAATCTCAACRGCACATCGCATTATCAATCTCAACTCCCTGGGGAGTATACAACTCTTGCAGCCACTAGGCGCACAGAGTTATTGTGGCTTTCTCATCCTTACATTAATATTCTGTCAGTCTTCTGGTCCTAAAATAACTATACATGTAGGTGTAAAAGCATTTGTCCGATACATTACTGCTTATCCCAAACCATATTTACAACATCCTGTGATATTTGATACCCCTGCTTGGGTGGCCATGTTAATCCTAGTAACATGAAACCATGATGCTGTGTAGTAATTACTGCCTGGCACTGTCAGAGGCTCCCTCAAGAGGAACCTGAACCACCTAGCAACCATTGGCGCTACAAGAATGGTTTGCTTGGATGACAGATAGAACAACCATTGCTGCTACAAGAATGGTTTGCTTGGATGACAGAAGAACCATTGGCGCTACAAGAATGGTTTGCTTGGATGACAGATGGAGATGTCTGGACACTTGATAGCATACTGACAAGTCATTGTTCCTATCTCATTATCTGACTTGCTATCTGATACGTTCCTCATGATGTTGTGGCCAGCTTTTCTGTACACTGTGTTCTCTAACACATCCTGAAGAGACTTGTTAACAGGAAACTAAAGGTTAGGAATTTGAGACTTCATCATGAGTGAGGGAATATTACATAAAGTTGCATCTGCATTTTGGCAGTTTTTTGTAGTGATTTGATTATGCAGAACAACAACTAAATCAGTGTTTCATGAACCAACCTCCAACTATTATTATCAATGCTTCAGTGAGTACTTGATGTATTTTCCCCTGGAAGTCTACAAGCCAAGTAGAGAGTGAGGAGCAATGTGGTCAACAGTCACATAGTCATCTCTTCCTACTGGGTACCCATTTATTGCTGCAAGAAAAGTGAGTGAGTGAGTGAGTTTGGTTTTACACCACTTTTAGCAGTATTCCAGCAATATTCCAGCAATATCTGCATGAACAGATACACATTTCCAATAAAGTCATTTGCCTAAGGAGACCCCAGTGTTGCTAAACATGGGACACTCATATATAACATCAGTGGGAGAATACCCAGCCTTGAGTGTTAAACAAAACAGATTCCATTGGGCACAAATGACAAAATAGCAGTGAATTTTACATGAATGGATCACTGCAGATCAGTGATGACACCAGGTATTCACCTTGCCAAACTCAGATAGTAGGATGTATATAAATCTATCAGATCTCAATGTCCAAGTTTCACATAGGACACTAATCGTAATGACTGGACCGAGACGAGGTGTTGGTCCATTGACAATAATAGTCCCATTTAAACCTCTGGGCCCTTTTCACAAAGCAATCATAGCTCAAAGCATGGGAGTTACGATAGTCATAGAGCTACGATCATTTCATGAAGGGTAGCCCAGAGCCATTATACTGTTGGTCAACCATACACAGAGTTCAGTCAGTGCCTAGACATATACCAAGCCTGCTCATTGTATGCACCTCTGAGGAAATTGAAAACGCAATTTCGCACTTAGGTAATGCACAGGTAAGGTCAAGCAGGTTGAGCATGAGTCTTTTCCACAGAATTGGCCTATTATCATTATCATGGTACAAGGCACACTTCGGGCAATGTAGTAATCTGTCCTGTCTGTCTAGTCAGACATTCCCAGCTGCAGACACTGTATTTGAGATTTGTTGAAATAACATGATTTCATAAAAGAGTAATTATTCACTAATACAGAGTGACACCTGAACTCACTGGTAGGTGGTGGTTATCCCTTCTTTGTCAAGGTCAGACCCATAATTTGTCCTCAGTTACACTGACCAGTAGGGTAGCTTAGTGGTCAACATTCACACATCACAGGGAAGACCTTGGTTCAATTCCGTACAAGGTTACAAAGTCTGAACTCTATTTGTGGTATTGCCCGGTGTGGTATTGCTGGAATATTGATAAAACTGGAGTAACACTAAACTCACTCACTGCCTCTTCTGAAACACTTAGTGTCAACAATACACCATCATCTCAAGTTTTCAAATTTCATTTTGGAAGTACGTCATGACATTTATATTGAGATCTCCTAATTGGAAAACTGAAAATATCAATAAACCTTACAATGGACTACATGTAGTTCCAGCGTCATATTCATCTAGAGACTGACCACACACTCATCCCTAGACTGACCACAGTCTCATCAACAAAACAAGAATAATTAATCATTTACTGGGAATGCTGAATGTATTGAAAAATATGTTGTGAGTGTGCTAATATATACTGTATATTTAACTCCTCTGTTCAGAGAAAAATGATTGCATTTTTGTTTCTTGTTTAATTCTTCACTCCTCAATATTCTAGTCTCAAAATAATCAAGACTGGACCGGACAGTCCAGTGATAGATGTAATGAGCAATGGTCATCGCCACGACGACACGAGTCCCAGAGCCTGACCACTTCATCCACAACGTGGCTTCTCACAACTGGCGCTTGCTGCTGGGGACCAAATCTAACCTGGCATTCCCACAGGGCTAATTGCATTGCATTGGAGAACTGACACAAAAATAGTCTGTTTCAAACAAAAATCCCAGCCCTTCTTCTCCAGCATTGTTGTTAAGTGTGACAAGAATGTTGAATACAAATGTATATAGTGTTTCCATGGAAACATGACCACACACCATTGGGAGTATGAGCAAACAATAGAGCCTGTCTTATTCAGGCAAGAAAACAATTTCCACAAAACTTTCAGGCTTGTTAGGACGGTAAACAAGTAATTGAAATAAATCCATAGGATGCCACTAAAACCAGTCGAGTGTGGAAACACTGTGCTTTAACTGCCGAC
>VKKT01003211.1:44119-59814 GCA_008038995.1 Haliotis laevigata | reverse complement strand
GAAACCGTGTATTATTACGGCTGATTTGAATGGCCCAAAACCACCCTGGGGTGGTAAACTGCAAATGCGGAAGGTAACATACAGGAGTTTTTTTCAGATAATGATATATGCATATATAATGATGGTTTAAACACATATTTACATCCTGGCACGGGAACCTATTCCGCTCATCAGTTACAGACTCAAACCTACTGAATAAATTTGAATAGTCAGCCTTAGTTATTATCAGTGTTCGGTGGCACAAACCAACAGTTGTTTATTTTTCACCATTTACTCGATGCTCAGTTAATGAATTTACATCCTTACGTACATCTTATTCAAGTTATTGTCGTCTAATCAATAGTAAACCTTTGTTCACAGCTATTATCTATGAGCACAGCAGTTATCAGCGATGACATCACACTTCCCCGGTTATATCCTACCCAAATACCCTTCCTGCATGTACAAAGACGTCAAAAGTGGGAACTTACTATTTCTTTGTAAGGTTGCTTTGGTACAGTAACTGAATTCAAACTCTCTTGCATTTTGACGAACTTGAACCCGAGACCTGGTGTTATCACCATTGTGAACATTCCCAGCGGTCATATTCATATAAGGGTAATGCTATTTTTGCGGGCATTATCATTTGCAGAAACCTGAGGTCTTCCATTAACTAGACCGAGGGCTGCTGCAAACGATAATGCCCCCCAAAATAGGATAACCGTTATTATTATTGCTAAAATACATGGAATTTGTGTTGAAAAGAAAAAGGAAACAAAGAAGGAATTTGACTGTAAGTTTACTCAAAACCAACTTCTGACGGGGTTGACTGCCCGAATGCAATTACGCCATCGAACAATTCAAGTGACGTCACAACAGAAAGTGACGATTTCGACCTTGTCCTTTGACAAGACCACAGCCTGCAACATGTCAAACTATGTCAGTGTTCGGTTTTGATCAAACAACAACGTTAATAGTACAATTGTTAAGGTTAGCACCAGCAAGAAAGCCAATATTACCGCTATTGAAAGCGGGAATTCGGGTTGCTTTGACTTGTTTGACCCAGAATATCTGCCAATCAAAAGCCAATGTCGAATGAACCGTAAGCCCACGCACCCACTATGACGTCACTTGACAACAGAACTGATTGTGGCCCGTCCAATATCATTTGCAGCGGCCCGCAAATTTCTGATAATGGGAGGGCCGTTTCATGATAATTCCATGTATTTTAGCTATAATAAAGGTTATCAGAAGTTGCAAAGAGTCTTAACTATGAGCTACACTTGAGTGTAGTCATTATGGTTCTGAGAGCAAAGTGTAACACTTTGTTTTAACAAAGACATTCGTTTGAACAATGGACATTTCATAGTGTGGCTATATTTAGAATTTTGGGCACTCTTCAGATTAAGAGGCTTGATTTTGATATCACGTGATGGTCAGGTGATGTAAACATGCAGACGTGAATCTGTCGTCTGGCAACATACACTAACGAATATATAATTTTGTCAGAAACAAACAATTCCCTTTAAATTGAAAAGGACCCCAAGTGAGATAAACTTGAGGAAATCTAGACATGCTTCATTTATAAAAGTCTTCATCATTTCAGAAAGGGCTACGCAGATAGGGGTTCAGGGACTGTGGGACAGGCGATCTGTCAACACCTCGAGCGATGGATTCTGCAGTGAAACGCACCCCAAATATAACGAGACATGGAGAACGAAAGGTAAGTTTAGCCTCGGAGTTATTTCACGATTGACCACCGAAGGCAGTGGTGGAGGGAAGGTTACAGCAAATATCAATGTTGCATTTCCGAAACGGTGAAAAGCGTTTGAAGTCAAGTTGGAGATTTGCTTTAGGAATGCCATTTTCATCTTTCAACATGCTGCTAAATGTGACGTAAGAACATTCATGGATTTACTTTTGGTATTTCAAAAACTTCTTAAGAATGTTCAGAATATTTATGAATAGAATCTACTTGGATAATAAAACCACATAAAAATAAATGTATTAAGACTTTAGCTGCATTAATTTAAGATTTTGGAAGGTTGGCTTGAATGTGAAAACTACCCCAACAATAAAATGAGTGAATGACAGACATATAACACTGAAGTCATCAATATTTCAGACATATCAGTTAATCATAGAGTCTGGACCAAACACAACCTAAGTAAACTTAGGCTCAGTATTATTCGTTGCACTGCTATATACTGCTCAGTATAGCAGTGCAATGAATATATTACTGAGCCTAAGTTTACTTAGACTGAACCAGACAAGCATATGAAGATAAAGAGCACCAAACACGTTTGTGGTTATAAGGATGCACACCTGACACAAAATATTACATTAGAGTTTTTCTCAAAAACATCTTTTACAACTGAATACCCAAATCATATTGACACATTTCATAGATATTACTCTGAAAACCATTATTTTTTAGCTATACTCATGAAACTGAAATCTATTTTATTCTACTTTGGTTGCGAACATGAAGTTCAAAGTCACTGGTGGCTAAAAATTTGGACAATTTGACTTTAGTTAGGTGCAGTTATTGTGAATTTCTATTACTGTTTTAGTCTTCCTTTAATAAAAGGAGTAGAGAAGATTGATCATTTTCTGCAACCCGGCAGCTCATTTTGGACAAGTAGACTTTGTGAAATAACTAGAACCTTGCAAAAAACAACCTCCAAATTTTCACAGTTTTAGTGGCCATATTTGTCCATGTGAAGCAAGGAACCAAAGAGGTAATGTTCTGTGGAAACAATATTGGTATACATAATCAGTAGTACTGAAGACATGTGTTTAGTGGTAACAGAATGGTGGACAAATGCAGACCAGTCATTGCATCAGCTCACTTCACTTGTGTCATCTAGGTAAGAGATTGTTGTATCTGAGCGCTGCCACATTTAATATAATGTTGAACCACAATTTCAGCAAGTAACCAATAGCTAGTATAGTTGAATTGGAATGAAGTCCTTGTGTGATATTTGTTACACTACTGATGTGCTAGTAAACAGTGTTTGCTGCTGAACTGGAACCAGAAATCTGGGGATATGCCAAAGGGACCAGGGCAATCATTTGAATACAATACAGGACATATTTCAAATTCTTCTGACCAAGACTGCCAGACCAGATTTTAATACAACCATAAAGATTTCTTTTTGTCAGTTGGTTTGCGGCTTGTCAGATGCAAAATACCGAGAAAATGATGACCTATAAAAATGTATATTGTCTCTGATCCAAATAAAAAAATAATCCCCAAGTGACCTTGCTATCAAAATTCCAGTTTCTCACACTGAAATGAAAATTTAAAATAAATATGCAGTACAATGTACAGATGTCTTTTCATTTAATCAGTTTGGAAAAACATGTCTCATGGTCACATTTGTACTGGGCGAAGTGCAAATTCAAGTGGCCATCAAGTTAGAATTCACACACCAAACTTAATTTGGGGTGTGGGGGTGTGTGTAATTCCATAAATCAACACACAAAACAGATATTATAAAAACAATTCTCGGTATTTCCCCCTCCCTAACCAGTTCTATTTTTTCAAAAAAATGTCTAAACCAATGAATAGTGAGAATGGGTTTACACCACTTTTAGCAGTATTCAAGTAATATCCAAGCTGGGGATACCAGAAATGGGCTCAGAAAATTGTGCCCATGTGGGTAATCAAACCTGGGTCTTCTGTTTGATGAGCCAGTGCTTTCACCACTAGACTATCCCACCATTCCTCACCAACTAATAACAAAATGCCTCAGTTACATGTCTTTGCATGTAGCCTAAGGTATATTTTGGATAGGTGCTCTGTTAGTAGAGGACAAATTATACTGTCACTTGAAGGATTCTCGTATCAAGACACCATGTACAAAAGTACACTGTTCAACAGTACACAAAATGAGTAATCTGGACTACCAGTTTTTGGACTTTTTTGTGGAAGCCTCGTCACTGAATGGGGTAGATCACAGACATTGTGTGCTGATTAAGGACCGCTACATCCAATGCGTGCTGGTGCCTTGCCCTGGCAGTGTGGACATGAAACCTGGACTGGATCCCTCCAACAAAAGTACCAGATTCTATTTGTATTTGTAATTGAATGATGTACATGTATGTACATACTAGGTTCTTGGAAACGTGTTAGAAACATCCAGGAAAGTTGACACTTTCAGATAGATATCATGTCCCCACTGGTTTGGTTTAGTTTGGTTGTTGTTTAATGCTGCACTCAGCAATGTTCCAGCTGTATGGCAGCAGTCTGTAAATAATTGAGTCTGGACCAGACAATCCAGTGATCAACAGCATGAGTATCGATCTACATACTTGGGATACGATGAGATGTGACAACCAGGTCAGTGAGCCTGACCACCCAATCCTGGCAAGAGATGTTGTATCTCGAGAAGGAGAAATCCTTGAAACATTCTTATGTAAGGGGCCGTTCATAATTTAGGGCTAAAGGGGGTGATGATGATTTTTATGGAGAAGCATGCACAATGTGACTGACCCCCCCTAAAATTTATGTACAAAGTAAGTGACCCCCCTCTGCATGCCATGTGCAAAATCAATTACCCCCCTCCCCCTTCCCATGTTTTGTAAGCCTAATTTTTAAATATTTTTATGTACATAATTGATGACACCCCCCAGAACACCTGTACAAAAGCGATGACCCCCCTACCTCCCCAGAACAAAATGGGTGACCCCACCTTAAAATCACCATCCCCCCCCCCAAGCCATAAATTATCAACGGTCCGTAAGTACATCCATAGCCCGATGAACTCTGTAGGTATTTCAAATAATTGTTTTACACCTAGTCGAAAGAGATGTTGATGAATATGTTCAAATATTTTCATTCTGATGCCTTGCTTCACAAGTAAATTGAATAAGATATGACTTAGTAATGGAGAAAATACCTTATTTTGAATGCTGTTGATTAAGTTAAGGAAAATATCAATCATTGCCTAAAAGGAAAACTAATGTATGGAGTGGTTTTGAGGTACCTGACCATGCTTTCCAGTAAATAAGGATTAACCCTTGGTCATCAAGTATGTCAACATACATTAGGTTAATGTCCTCCACATTTCATTGTTTAAATGCCAAGACTGTATTTTGAGCCAGATGTCAATGACAACACTTGAACCTCTATATTAAACATCACAATAATGAGGAAAAAGGCAAGAGCCTCTATCTCCTGGGCTATCATTTAAGACACCTGAACCTACACTAAACCCTGTATCCATTCCAATGTTTCTGCAATCACAAATTACCCACATACCCTTGATTTTCATTAAAGGTTTGCCAATCAAACACTAACATAAGGAAGAGGGATGTAACATGTATTACCCCCAAATCCAGCTTCAGTGGATATGAGGAAAAGTTTTGATGGCGAATTTAAGGGTCAGTTTGAATTTCTCAATCCTGTTGCAATTGTTACATCTTCAAGAAGAGTGATGGAATGAACACCACTGGTGAACGTACGTGGATAAATTAAGCCTAAACCTAGGCATTGCTGTTTCTGGTAGGTAGGAATGCTGCGAAGACAAATTGATCCAGGCCCCCTGTTGAGTGATTGTTAATTGATAATTTCATTAAAATCAGGTCTGATTGCTCACCTCTCATATCACAGGACTTCCCACTACAGGTAAAATCAAAAGGACCTTTATAAATTTGGCCCCATCGTAAAATGGCTATCCCAAATTTTACATCAGTCAATCAGAAAACTACTTTCAGCTTTTTGCTATAAATTTCAAACTGGCAACTCTCAAACCATTCAAAGATGTTTACAAAAATATTCATAAAATTATAACCAAACAAAAGGAAATTTAAGGAAGTCGAATTAATGGTAGTTATTTTATGACAGTACTTCCCAAGGTGTGGAAAGTCTTTGTTGCAAATGTTCATACCTGCAAGACTGAGAAACCACGGATTTAATTCAAACTTTTTAACTGTCGGTCAGACATTCGTTTTAGTCTGTTCCTGATCAAATAACCATGCACTATTTCAATAGTTTGTAATTACATTTAACACTCATGATGCCTCATCAACGTCAAAGACGTCGGTTGATGTCAGAGCAATTCGGGAGATGCTTGAACCAGGCTTCTCACAACGTTACCTTGCGAATGCACTAAACGTCAGCCAAAGCGTTTTAACAGAGCGTGAAACTAATGGAACTCTTGGTACAGCATCACACCTTCATATTGGTGGTCGTCAAAGGTCTACTACACAATGACAAGACCACCAATCACAGTTAAGGCATGGAATCATCTTTTCTGGACAGTAATCAATCTCCAAAACGATACTCATCAGGCGTTAAGGTAACAATATGGAATGGTCTTCGTGCAGCTGAACGTATGTCACAAATGGGAACTTTCGACTCAAGATCATGTCACTTTAACAATACTAAAATTAGCGAACATGATCGATATGAGAGGATCCATCATGGACTGTGGAGGAATCAGCAGAAACAGAAAAACTGATCTGCATGTAATGGGAAGTGTACGATGACAGACATTCAAGTATAGGGATGAAATCCTTAATGTGTACCCGAGACACTACACTGTTGTCGTTGGTCCAGAGTTCATATTGATGGACGATAATGCCTGTCCCCATTGTGCTAGTTTCTGGAACAGGAAACAATTGTCTGTATGGAATGGCATGTATGCATGCCGGACCTAAACCCTGTCAAACATGTGTAGAACATGCTGCAGGTTGCCATTTCCGGATGTGACGCACAACCTGCGACTCTAGAATTTGGAAATGCCCTGGACGAGGAATGGAATAACCTTCCAATGACGAGTATCTGGGTTCCTATTGACAGCATGAACCGGCAATGCCAAGCCGTCATTCAGGCATGGGGAGGTCATACCCATTATTGGCATCAACTTTGAACTGGATAAAATCAAAGACACCTCTCTGTACCCAGTTTGCCTTTTCATGATCAAATGCAATTTTTGTAACGTAATGCACCAAATGGATTTCTCAACCATTAAGTGAGTCAATTCTTTATTGAAGTCTTATTTAATGGCGCATTAACCCCACTCCTAACATGTCATGTTATGCTTACCAAGCCATGTGTTGCAACAACTTTGCAAAAGCTTAGCTGCTGAAACTGTCATAACTGATGATGCAATAGAATTGGCTATGAAACTCAATTGGGTCCATGCCCCATGAGCCAAGGACAAGATTTGACGAAAAATCACATTTTTTTATTCTTGAGAATGGATTTACATTTGCATGAATACAGTAGAGATTCCATATTTCAATGGAGACAAAAAAAAATTATTACATTTAAAAAAAATGAAAAACAATTACAAAATGAATTTGTGATGAATATCACTTTGTTAAAAAGCTTTGACAGATGTTACAAACCTAGCATAATTAGCAGAGTGGCAGCAATTGCTCATGTCAAATAAAATGCGTAAAAATTCAACACAGGGTCTCGAGTAATGCAGGTTGCTCAGCAAGTTTGATTTGGATGGTGTTCAATGTGATAACTTTTACTGTGCATCTTCTTTGGCTGTGCCAGGCAGATGTTACTATGGATTAATACTGCGGATTTGGGCATTCACGGGCGAAATGGCCATCTGCACCGCACTGGAAGCAAGCATTGTTGCGATGGCGTTGGGCTGAAAATAAAGAAGTTAAATGTTAACTGAAACACAAGATTTCACAGGAATAATTCAAACTAAATGAGGCATGATGTGTGGAGACATGCAATTGTCATTTCTTGTAGTATTCGTTAAAATACAGAATTGGTCTAATCAGCATAAATATAGCATGACCTATTGATTTACAGTACGCGGATTTGGTGCAGTTTAGATTCCTGAACTGACATCCATTAGCAAATTTCTGCCTTAACCCAGCAAATGTGGATTGATACTCCCATACAAAAAATGTTACAAAATTATGCAACATGTCTTAATAACTCAAGAAAAAGATCATGAAACTTTACTCACGACCGCTCCTGTCCTGTGGCTCTTCCAGTTCCCTGATCAATGCTTCTGCTGCTTGTCTGTGCTGACTCTCTCCAGACAACTGGATTCGAACCCTTCCACCTTCTGCCTGGTCACTGAATACCTTAAAATGATGTTAGGACATAATCAGAAACAAGTTTCCTTTGAACATTTCATTACAATTACTCCATATAGTACAGTTTACACTCATTACATCAATCACCCAAACTCAAAAGTCACATGGATGACTAATCATATAGCTTAAGCCAGCACTTGTTTAATTCAACTGCACACTTTAGATCAGTGATGGAAGTATATAAAAAGCAGTTGTTTAAAATTTTCATTTTGAATGTGTCCCACCAACAAGTTTCTTGGAACAGTCTATTAAAAACTTAGATACAGTGAACTTGTCAATTTAGAAAAATAATTACTGCTCAAAAACCAAATACCAGTATACCTAAAACAAAAAATCCCTGAAATAACAATGTACATTAAGCACAATTCCTTTTCAATTGGGTATTCTTGCCATCATTTGCAGACTTGGTCCAAAATATGGGCTCTGAGCAGATCTAGTTAAATCCATGTAGGACTTAAAGCCGAGAATTTATTGATAATATTTATTGACTGAAGTGCAAATCATAAATAGTTTCAAACAGTTCAGTTGGTGAAACAAATCAATTTACTCTAGTTCAGCTTTCTATCAATTTATTAACATTAAAAACATCTAAAATAATATTCTGAATAGAAATTACTTTAAGATTTATAAACACTATGACGAAAACATTACTCATGTAAATACTATGAATAATTAAGGGGATTCCAATTTTTGTTGTGCCAGTCATGTGCTATTAATGTATAACACATGGCATACCTCATAGTGGTATTCCCAAAAAGCCCTCCAAAATTCCTGTAGTTCAACATACTTTAATCAAAGCTCCACTTTGGTCCTGCAGCTCACGAATTCTCTGACCCCTTTTCCCTGCAAAGGTAACAGACATATTTACATCATGAAAGTAAATCTGTAACAATATCAAAATGGTCATGTTTGTCGTCATTTGTCCTACATCATTTGATAGGGATTACCATTACCAATTGTTCCATTACACCCGGATTACATACATAAACAATTATCTTGGTACCCATAACAAAAGTAAACAAGACCTTAAAGGGCCATTATATCAATATTCTTCACACAACCCTCAATGAAGTGCTCACTATACGTGCGCTACTCATAAAATTGTCTCATTTAAAAACACCCGTAACTACCACTGGCCCTTTAAAGCTTCTTGGGCTGGGACCACACAGGTCGGGAGCTGTCCCCTCTGATATTATCACAATACCTCCATGTGCTATTTGGTGACTAGCATTTTTTTCAATAGATACGATGACCAAACGCCTGTATACTGTGTAACCACTTGGCCAGTCAGTTCGCCTTAAGCTAAAAGGGAGACAACTATACCAACATTGAAAACACATGGAATGGGGTGACTTCCAGTGTTAATTATGGCACAATGAGATGAAAATATTTCACTTCTAATTGGGCTCTCTTGGGGTCACTGGTGGATACTGTATATTGTCCCAGCCCTAAGAGCACAAAGTAAAACTTCTCATCCTTTCAAACCTGTTTACAAGAGAAATAAGGCATTAAAGAAATTTATATTCCAACATTTTGAATACACCATCCATGTACCTGAGCTTTTACTCCAAACAGATTCATAGAGTGCAAGCTTTGTTTTCTTAATTATAAAACACTGATCAATGTCAAGGAGTGAGAAATGCAACAAAAAAGTAAGCCTTTTTACTTACTTTATAATGACACATTTTACATTAAGAGACACTCTCCTCCCCACCCCCCTGATGGTATGACGGCCAATTAGAGCCAATTTGGTACTGTTAAATATATGGCATCCAAAGAAGTGACTGCAAAAGACATGAAAAGAATATTCAAAATTCGGCTGGGGAGAATTCAAATACATTTTTAAAAAATCTGGTGTAATTAACAAACATAATTAAATTGAATCTCCAGAGGAAATTACTCAGGAAACAATTTGGTGTTTAAGTCACAATTATATATGGAACGACGAGCAAACACATTAATATTCAAATACACAGAATCCAAATTATGGTATATGGTAAGAATATGATTCATGTAAAAAGAAAACTGAACGAGAAATTCTGGACTCACTTTACTTACCGGCACCAGGACAATCACTGACAAAGCACATGGCCCACGAACACATGGTCATGATTTGGCTCGCACAGCATCCTCAAAGCGAGGCAAAGGCGTTCAGAAACATACATGACCACAAAACACACCAAAATCTGTCGGACAATCTGATTCCACACAATTTTCACAACAGTTTGATAGCAAATCTTGAGTTCTGGGGCATTCTCAGTCGCTAGGCTTTATCGAGCTATGTAACAATGGCCGCCAAAATCTGACCGACATGTTCCAAAAGAAGCGCACATGTTTGTTATGCCGAGAACATCCTGAAACTCAAGACAAAAAACACCCACAAATGAACAATAATGTAGCATGCTAACCGATTATTCTGCCGACAATTGACTGGTCAACGTAAATGTCTGTTTTTCCACCGGGGTTGTTCCAGTTCGAATGATATGAACTACCATCATTGCCTCGGCCGCCATCACGGCCTCCGCCATAATTATCACGTCCTCCGCCATAACCTCCATCTCGTCCTCCGCCATAACCTCCAACTCTTCCTCCTCCATAACTATCATGTCCACCGAAACTATCATTTCCGCCAAACCCACCACCCCTCCGCCTGTCTGATCGCTCGTACCCTCTCTGCATTGTGTCTGTTGTCTGTCAAAATGTCTGCCCCTTCAAGAACTTAAACGAAATTGCTTGCGTATCCCACAATCCCCTTCACCGGAAAAGACGGAACAGCAGCAACACGCATGATACGTCACCAGGTGAAATTCGTACAGTGCCTTTTCAGTTTTAGACGCGCACATCGATTTCAACTGTGTATGAAATCTTTACGAAGCTTACGCATCACGCTCATCGCATTATGATAACTGTAATAATTTAAAAGAAGAATCAACACACCCTTGCCACATAAACATATTCGGATTGTTCTACGTAAATGTGAGGAAATTCTTACCCATCTAAAACAACTTCACGCAAACTGTCCGAACCGGAACCAACAGCGGTTGGCCTTGAGTTCAAATGATTCATTCAGTGAGTAGTTGTGCAAAGAGTAAATAACTGGGGTTGTTTGGTCTTTTTGTACATGCGTATTGTATGTTATGCATAGATATGGTTATAACAGGATATGTGTCAATTTGATGTTATAAAACGAATGTATTCTATGCTATGAAGAGATGGTAAAAGTACAAGAATTCTTATACTAGTTTTGTAAGATCAGTATTACACACATGCAAGTGATCTATAGAAATTTATCGGTGTATGTGTGTCATAGGCTTCTACGAGACTCGTGTAATAATTCTAATATTAGCCGGAGGAGAGGTGCGACACACGTGGGGTATACTACTCTTTTTCTTTCCCATTTCACATCTGTTTCTGGTGTGACGTCATTCCGATCTTACGTCACAATAGGATTCGAGTCACGTTAACATTCAGATGATGTACACATGACCCATGTATTCATGAAAAGATTGTACCTAGTACATGTACGGTGTCTAATAATTCGCAGATGTTTCTTAACCTGTGGGTAATAAAAGTAAAATAGTTTGTGCGTTGACCAATGACACACTACCTTTCATATTTAGATAGCAATGGTATATTAGAACTAAACTGAAACCAAAAAGTCTGTCACTGTAAACACTTTTCAAGACACGTAAATTACATCATACTCGCACATGACAAAGTTTAACAAATTGGAACTGATATATATTTGCTTTCAGTTTTAACTTTTAAGTTAAATATTCAACGCAAGGATGGGATATAATATGCTACTGTTATGTAACTTTCATAGCTCCTGGCATAGTTGTAACATTACAGTTTAGCTTTGCTAACGAGAAGTGTGACGAGAACTCGAATTTAGAAATAAGTTGTTAAGGAAGAAAGTATCATTTCATATTTATGGAACTTTTCTTTGTGTTTCGTATTGAAAACAAAGTCCACAAATTATCGTTTCTTAAAAAAGTTTGTCATGATTATATGCGTTGTGGGAAAGTGCATCCGCTATCACATCAGTCACATTGGTTATTTACAGGCACGCACGCACACACACACACGAGAGAGAGAGACAGGGTTGATTTGAGGTTCAACGTATAATCGAACAAGATCACTTATAAACAACAGTTAGAACACCTGGTTTCTAGTGCCTTCATTTTTTTTTACAGAGTGACCTCCCTTCCACCATTTGCGGACGCATAATCTGCTCAGCGAAACACGACATACTAGTACATGGTTAATGCCGATTCCGTTACTCTCTGCAATAAAGCAAAATCCAGTTAAACTATTTCAAAATAAAATAGATATGAAAAAACCCTAACATAAACATATATATTTTCTTTCTGTCAAGGTATGTGAAAAATTGAGGCGTGAGGTATCGTATTATATTTGCACGACCGAAGGCAGTGTTATATGCTATTTTAATTTTGAGTAGAAAAGAATACATTGAATATATAATGTCATTGTCGTGGAGGGTATAGGTAATGGCACATTATATTTACATTTATATCCAAACATTCAACAAAGGTGCCTGATATACCGTGACAATCTTGACATGCACTCACTGACTCAAGAAGTGATAATTACATTTTGAATAAATTAATGAATAAATAAATATTTGTTATCTTTTAAGCAAATCAAATATTTTGAAGTTTGTTTACTTCTGATCTTGTAAAAATCTGGCTAAAGAATCTGGCTAAAGGTTCGAATATAATATAATACCGCTCTAATATCGGCGGTCTCGCATTGCGTTCGTGCGGAGGAGACATGAAAATACATGTAAGTTTGATCCGAAGTTTGGTGAAACTAAATACACACTTCATGAGTGAAATTGTATCTGCAATACGTGACAAACGCCTTTGACTTGAAAATCGGCCGTCAGATACGCATTAGGTCTGGTTACAAATGTGGTTTTGCTGGTACAGAGCTAAAAGCGGCGTAAAACTATACTTACTCACTCACGCACCCACTCACTCGATGTCTGGGTATCCAGACTAGGCAGCCTGTCCAAAATTCACATGTGATAATATTTAAATGGTTTGTGGATAGGTTGTCTGGAAGAAGTAACTACTGTATATGCAAAAGAAAGTATTAAATGGTCATGTACACCTTACGTGAATATAGACCAAATATAGACTAAGTACGCAGATAATTGTCTGTTGATAGGCATTTCTTAGAAATTTGCTTATGACTTAGTAACTTTAAAATATTATGGACAGCCTATCTATGTAAGAGCCACGTTTCGTCAAACATGACAATGGTATATGAATACACACTGCATTGGCGTTATTCAATTAAAGTTGTTATCCATATTTTTGTCTACTTTGTGGTCCGGTATTAACGGTATTAATGCTGAAGAAACATGTTCTGGAATGTGTTTCTACACACTATGGTGTATGAAGGGTTGGTTTCTCAACAGCTGCAGCTTCCTTGCTTTGTGAAGCCGGAGGGCGATTGACAGGATGCCAGTCTATGCGGGATCCGACACTACAGTTAGACTTCGTTTTCTTATTAGTAGCGCTGTAAGGATGTATCGATAGCGATCGATGAATAACCGTCGCCTCGCGTATAAGCAAGGGACACCTGAAAACTGCTCTCTAATCAGTTATTGTTATCAGGTTGCTTGGTTATTTCAAATAATACATGCCTGACTGCTTTTTAGGGAAGGGAGGTTACGTTGTCGGCTACGGGTTCCGCGATCCAGACATGTCGGCGTGTTACCCAGTGAAAACTCGTCATTGATTCCAGCCATGTCGGCCAGAAATAGTGTCATTACGTCGTTACACGGGATTTCCTTCTTGCACACGACACCATTGCGAATAAATTATAGACTGGGTTTACGACGACCCGAAAACTATGGTCCCACTTTACAACAGAGGCTGTGCATTCGAGCAACGTTTTAAATTGAGTCGACAGAGAAGAGCTGAGCTGCCCCGGGGCATGGTCGCAAACACAAAGGCCCAAGATATTACGGGTTAGGCGTTCGGGATGGACAAACAAAAGAGATCTCACTTTTTCTTTATTTGAACTATGTCAGTGTTATCACGAAAGGTAGTTACCATGGGCATAGTCATAAATTATGTAAGATGATACGTCTTTAAGATAAGTTGGGAAGGCAATCTCTTTTGTCTCTATATCCTCTTGTGCTCTCGTACAATGCTGCCAGGGCTAATATTTTATTCGAAAGGAGACTTTTAAAGGGTTACTTTGCTGACCATTTTAAATTCTATTTGAGGAGCACTTCGCGGCGTATATTGCCTGATGGGGTTCCAAGTCGAGAGCTGCGTGTTCCTGAAAATATATATGCCGCTCAGTATCTCAGTGGTTTCAGTAGCATATTAGGTGACGTAACATAGGCAACTCAATAATTTTAATAAATAACATTTTTATTGATTGTGTAACCTCTTTACAAGTTTAAATCATTTTCTACAGGTCTTTGAATTAATTTATCACGTAGGTCGAGACTCTTTGTTTCAGAAACGAATATTTAATTAACCTAGCTGAGGAAAGGTCAAGGTGACCTAGGTTTTCTGCAACGTTCTTCCCGTAGGGTTTTTCTCTCACCTCAAATAGTCTACATAGTGTATTCTTGTTTGTTTAACCCCGCACTCAGCAATATTCCGGCCAAATGGCGGCGGTCTGTAAGTAACCTGACATTCTATAGTAATCAACAGCCTGAATGTCGATCATAGGAACTGCATGGGATATGATGACATGTTTCAACCAAGCTATAGCGAGCCTGACCACCCGGTCTCGATGGTAACCTCTTACGACAAGCATGCATGGGTTGCTGATGACCAATTCAGCCCGTATCTTCACGGGTTATCTCCATATAGTGAAACTGAAGCGAATTAGGAAATAGGTATAGGAGTGGTCACTCCTCGAAAAGCCCCTTAGCGTATGCCTCGGCTCGTCACGTGACCACAGTGTAGCCAATATGGCGGCAGCGTAGTTTTTAAAATAGAGCCCGGTTTATCTTCAACAGCTGATTACATTCCCTGTGTGTTGTGAAAACTAAAAACCTACATGTAGAAGATACGTTACCTATTCTGTCACTTCATTTTAAGTCAAATAATTGTTATTAGTGTCAGTATTAGTACAGTAGATTTGTAGTAAAGTTTCAAGTCGGCATGTTGTAGCTCACTGGCTTCAATTCCCGGTACACAGCGAAGAAAGACTAAATTCTATCGCTAAAAACTTCTTTCACATATTCGTTTAATTTTTAGAAGGGAAATATACCTTTAGTTTAGGTGTTTGCAAGTAACAGTGATAGTTTTATACCTAAATATTTTTGTTAGGGTGTATTTGAGGTGTGTGAAAAATATGACCTGCCTATCTGCCATTGAAATACTACAGGGCGTTGTTTGAGTGTTTCTAGTTATTGCTCTAAAACATCTTTCACATACACCTTTAATTTTTATGAGGGGAATATACCATAAGGTGAAAGGTGGTTGCAAGTAATAGTGATAGTTTTATAATTTTAAAAAAATTGTTAGGGTGTATTTGAGGTGTGTGAAAAATATGACATATCGCCGATCTGTTCTGATCTGCCATTGATGCTTGTGATGCTTGAGTGTTATAGTTCTAAAACTTCTTTCTTTCTTGTTGAT
>VKKT01003209.1:16696-31439 GCA_008038995.1 Haliotis laevigata | reverse complement strand
TGATGTTGCTGGAATATTGCTAAAAGCGGCGTAAAACCAAACTCAGTCAGTCAGTCAGAGTTCTTCAAAACGTTGGTCCTGAGAAAGCAGGGTGAACCATCCCATGGTACTGAAACTCAGTGTTTTCTAGATTACTTATACATTGCCCCTTAATCAGATTCCCCACTGATTTTAATGTACATTTATGGGTAATAAGCTGTGCATGTGGTGACACGTTTTGCTTCATGCAATCAATAAATGAGCTACAACCGGCCGACCCCATGCATCATTCGGTAGAATTCAATTGTTTATTAATCACACTAAAAGGCACTGCAGACACTTGTATCTCCAGCAATATATTAACTGTGTAGCAATAAATATATAACCAGATATTTGAAAAATGGCCGGTGACGAGGCTTGCGTTACGAGCCCCTTGAGAGATAACTAGTGGGACAAGCATCCAATAATTCTGGACAATCGAGACACACTTGTCCGTGCAGGATTCCGGTATTACCGTGCCCCGCACTACCGGTCTGATGGTGTTATCTATTAATGTATCGTGCTTTTCACTGGTGGTTTAAAGCGTCCGATTGGCGTGTCGAAATCGTCGGTCGATTCTCGAAACCTCCATATTTATTGAATATTGCCAACATTATTTCAAAACTGCACTCATGAATCCGATAACTCTCTGAGACTAATCACTTAACCTTATCATTTAACCTGCGTTTAATCGTATATATTAATCCTTGTACAACATGAAGTCGCGAGCTCTGTATATATACCCTGATGAATACTTCTTTCTATTCTTTCTGTTTTCGTGCAAAATTATATTTAAATAACTGACACATACCCAGTGAACCTCTGACACCGACTCGATTATTTCAGGATATAGTTTGGTCATATGACAATCCTTTAACTTGCTTCTTATGTTCATCGGGATGGAGGATCCTTGGAGGATCATAAGTTGCACCGACTGGCCATTAGATATTTACTCCTTTGCTGAAGTCTAGATGCACATAATGCTACCAATGCTTGAACGTTTATTATTATTGTTGTTTATTACCAAAATGTCTATGTGTATTCAGCGCCACAAAGCTCATAATATCATTTGACGCAATTTGTGAATCTTTGTTGCGACACCCTATGAGGTCAGCCTGTCGGTATAAACAAATAATACCAGATCAAGCAGTTTTCTGTAATGTCCTCACGAAATTACTTCCTTTGAAGACACGTCTTTTTTCTAAGTAGGTTCTAAAATAATATGATTGGAATTTCTATAGGCTTCACACGCGCATCCTGGAAATATGAAATATTAAAAACGCACGCCAAGTTTTATCATCATCACTCTAGTATTATTAGTTACTTTAGAACAAGAATAATTTGCCTCTGGGGTTGTCTTTTTAATACGTTTAAAATATCAGCGTGCAGATAATTTGAATTGACAATTGCCTAGGGAATCAGCTTTTCACTTTCAACAAAACTGGTTTCAAACTTTTAATAACATCATTTACAATTTCTTTGACACAACTCGTTAAACTAAACCTGATTGCTGTTTAATGTGAATGTGGTTCTTGCAACATCTACTTATCGTGTCCAGCCTACTTTTCATCCGATGAAACAACTGATACAAAGCAAACCGGAATCCCCAGCCTATAGAACTTATTGAATAACGCACAACCGATGCGCGTTGTTGCAACATGATGTTGCAAGGGCTGTGTCACAGCATGAGGTTGCCGTTAACGTCGACCAAGTAAAACCAACTGTTCTCAGTTGGTTTCAAATCCTGTAATCGTCGTACAGGGAAAGCAATGGTGTATGTGAATACACGTAAGGTTGCATCGGCAACTTCCTACACGTGGAATAATATAATAGGTTTGGGAGATGGAGAGCAATACCGTGGACAATGTACGCAAATGTGTTGATCCGATGTCGTAAGATATGTCCAATGAGTTATACCCGTTATTAAGCTGCAAATGATGCCATCTGCCAGAGGAACTGATACTCTGCCAAATCACTTTTCTTGTCTATCCGGTAGTTGTTTAACGCCAAGTTCTAGGCAATATATAACGCTTTCAGTTACGTACACAAAGGCAGGGGCACCTAGAATGGAATCAACACTTTGTACCTTTCCGAACACCGAAACCGGATCTCGGCGTGGCGAATCAACACTTTCATTCATTGGGCTTATTAACGGTTATAATTCCATCACCTGCCTTCACATCATTAAAGTCTTTCGTCAAAAGCATATTCGGGCATTCAACGTTAAAATTACATTACCGCGTACACACCGCCGCCATATAGCAGGAATATTGCTGAGTGCGGCATGAAACAACAAACATCACAGAAAATCCATTGTCTGAAGTAATGCTAGAACTGACATTGGTAATAGTGTCAGAGCGATTCATTCAGGGCAGTCATCGTTAAAGTATTTCCAAAGGGCAAAACTATGTAGCCACGCTATGTGAGACTTCATTGTAATTATTTATTTGACGCTAATCTGCATACTTAATCCTTATTACCACCGCAGTGTACATTGTCATTTTAGCCACCATGTACTACACTGACACCTTCATTAATTACTGTATATGGCATTTAAAGCCTTAATCGGTCATCCCTCTTGGCCGTGTATGCCATCACATCAACTGGTTCAAGGAAGTGCTATTGTTTCTCTATCCGTCCATTGTTGAAGTTTCGCCTGTCTATTGTTGTCAAAACTGTATATATGCTCACACCCATATTGTCATGCAGTCCGGTATTCCGACTGTCTGTGTAGGGACGACCGAGAGCAGGATAATGCAGCTTGTAGGAAACGCCCTGGGGTTGAGCAGTACTTCTGCTCACCCCATTATTGTCTGAGCCGGCACTCCAGCTTCTTCCTGTCTTGCATACTTGTTTGCCATACAAGTTTGAACTCAACCTTTGTCAACATACACTTTATCTTAATTCCGAGCTAGTTCCCTTGTCGACGACATACGCGTTGATAATAGTAAAAGTAGTGATTAAAAACATACTACATTCTGACTGTGCAAGAAATATCTGTGGCTTGATTTGAATCACTTTACGTGGGCGTGAATTAGAATTTACCAAGACATGGTACTTTCTGTTTATTTTATACACTCAAGGATTCACACATCTGGGAGGATGCGGTTTAGATTCAGTATTCAGCAACACATTGGCCACTATCGGGATTGGTTGATCTCAGATTCATGACATCGTATGGCTATTAGCGAGACAGCTGGCCCGTGATGATCTGGGTTAGATTTGGTCTTCAGCAACCCATCCTTGGGGTGAGACACTTGCTGACTTGGTTGATGAATGTGATGTTATGATCATGATGGATTATCATCGTTTCATACTGTCTGATATGACTAATTATTTACAGACCGCCGTCATTAATCTGAAATATTGCCGAGTGCGGGGTTACCAAAAACTACCCCCAAAAAATTAAAAATCACATCCTTCATAGCTTATAATGCTGTCAAAAAATGGATTGCCTGGTCTAGACTCTATTTAACTGACTAACGCCTTATGTCCAGAATACCGCTGAGCGTTGCGTTCAACAATCAACATAAAAATCCAGAAAGGTATATATTTCAAACAAACGAGTTTTATTCTATTACGTAAGATGTAAGTGTAGGAAAAACAACAACGGTTCCAGGAGAGATAATCAAAGTATGCGTAGTTAAATTTGTCCTGTTATGTTATCTCCACTGTTATTCCACTGTTAATGATTATGTTTTCCTATAAGTACGGAAATATTAAAAATAGAACCATAAAATGATTGATAAAGTAACGCAACTGAGCGAGATGATATGTAGATGCAATTCGTCTATATGGTTGTTTGTTGTTTTACAGAGTCTTGATACTTGATATATTGCATACACTTTATCATAAAGTTGAGCATTTTCTTTCTCAGGCATTCCGTAGTATGCACATCGGTTCAGACCGATTGTGTATCAAATTACTCCAAATATCGATACTGTCTGTTCCATGAGTGTAGGTGCAAATATGTAGGGCAAAACATTACTGTGCGTCTGTAAATGCATCAACCTCAAAATTAACGTGAGCATATTACAGGTTGGAATCATGTCATGTGTCGTTTCTCTCAAAGCTGACACTCAATACTCCCATACGTATCAGTAACAGGCACCTTTGCAAAATATGAAACATTGATACTAAATGATATTTTTTGTAAGACTTTTGGAATATCACTGTACTCTGGTATATGGTATTTTGCACAATTGGCTTGAACACCATGTGACTGAAAGTCGTCTTTGACTGTCACGAGTTCAACAAACGTGCTTGTCAGTATGCTTTTCATTAATGGAGTAATTATGTTAAGACAAATCATCAATGTAATAATTCGGTCGGTAGGGTAGCCTAATGGATAATACGTTCGCTCGTCACGAAGAACACCCGGGTTCGATTCTCCACATGGGTACAATGTGTGAAGGCCATTTCTGGCGTCCCTCGCCGTGATATTGCTGGAAAAATTACTTAAACTAAACTTCCAGAAATTTACAGCAACATTGAGGAGAAAACTTGTTTGCAAGTGATTTATCAGTGTTCTCGCCCATTTCCTCTCCGCGTTTGAAGTGTCGGTAAATCATTACGTTGACAATCTGTTTTGGCTAGAATGGCCACAATTGCCTCGTCCTGTGAAGTCTTTTTATGTTCTGGAGTTTATGGTTTACGAACATTAAACCCTAATGATTCTAATATTTTGTTACATCACACACGGAATATGCTCGTTAATGAGATTTAAAACAGTAGAGGCGTGTTGAACAGTCAAGCACGCTTAACTCCCAGCCTCTAATCGGTGTTCATTTATAGCCGTAAATCAGAAAGGAAACTTTCTACAAAGGGCAAAATTACGAAATTGATAGATGTTTATAATCGAAAAAAGGGGATTTTAATACGCATGATTACTTTTATTCCAACCCATTTCATATATGTATCGTGGGTGAGGTAGCTCTGCATACAATAAAAATGGATGCATCAGGTCACTTTTATGATCTGGTCATATTGTTATCACTTGATATGCTGATCGGCATCTGAAACTTTCAAGGGGTAGCTTTCATATACTTCATCAATACCATTCTGTTCCTAGCTGACATTAAGTCAGGTAACGCGTCGTTTACTACCTAAGGAATATACTTACATAGCACACATTTCTGTGAAACCCTTTTCAGTTAACCAATTTGTAGTCGGCAATGCTTTAAATATACAGTTGTGTCCAGTCAACTGTAGATGATGTTTGTGTGCTTGTTCAACTCGTTGACTCCCAGTAGAATTACATCGTGCAATAATTACTGGGTGTCTTCTGTCACTCCATCATATTGTGTGTGTCGCATGCTTCTCATGCACCGAGTAGTACTTTGCTTACATGAAGGCAGTCTGTATAATTTATAATCAAGTGTGATGACATAGATTTCTGTAAAACAGAGATTGATTATTTGCAGTGATTGTCAGTGGCAGCAATTGACTGAAGCGCTGGTAAAATAGTGACTGCTGTTGGCCCAAGGAGTCAGTTTTACTGACCAAACCACACCATAAGCTTGGCAGTTGACAGTGTCACGTCTATGTCCATTGTAAATCCTACAGTTTGATTACCCAAAATAAATGGGTGTCGTCTCAGGACGCCGACCTTTCGGTTTTCGACTAGTCTCAGGACGCCGACCTTCGGTTTCCTTTGAAAGTTAGGTTCCGATTAGGCGTAATTAGGGTTGCAGACAATCTACTCTAGATGTTTTGATAAGGTGAACTCGTCGCACTAGGTGAACATATCGCAGTGGAACGCAATGGAACCACCTCAACTCAGATCGGCCAACAACCAACAACCACCTGGAAGGGTGGCATTCACGTCTGAAGAGATACGTTGGCAAGGCTCACCCAAACATCTTCGAGATCGTACCGTTCCTGTCACGAGAACAGACCAACACGGAAAACAAGCTGATCCAGTACGCTGCTGACCAGAAGCGTCCGTCCAAGAAAAAGAAATGCAGGGACTTGGAGCGACGACTTGATGACATCCGTCACCAGCTCAGAAAAGGAACACTGTCCGTGAGACAGTTTGCTGATTCAGCATTTCACCTGTTGCTGTGGATCAATCTCTGTGAAACAATGTGTGCTATATGTATCATTAATACACATCGGATATTCGATGTATTTATTAAAAATGTCACGTATTTACTCTTGTGAATCATTGTAAAAAACGTTAAAATCTGTCAACTGAGTTTGTTGATGAGTGTTTCAAGTATGGAAATAAACTGATAAAAAGATAAACTGTTGTCGTCTATCATTAGGTGTGCTCTCATCCGCATAATCCGGATTATCCTCTTCTAACAACTCGTTGATCCTTCATTTTCCTTGTAATCCTTTATTAATTGGCAAAATGAAGCTATATGGTGGCGGTCTGTAAATAATTGAGTCTGGACCAGACAATCCGGTGATCAACAGCATGAGCATCGATCTGCGCAATAGGGAACCGATCACATGTGTCAACCAAGTCAGCGAGCCCGACCACCCGATCCCGTTAGTCGCCTCTTATGACAAGCATGGGTTACTGAAGATCAATATTCTAACCCGGACCCTCACGGGTACAAATAGGTCTGAACAGATATGTTACAGTCATGTTCTCGATAAAAGATGATAAGTGCACTCTAAAAGTTAAACCCCTTCTCCAATGGAGAAGTGAGTTGTTTGTGAAAGCATCGTGTTCTTTATGTTACAGAAAATGACGTACATGTAATTAAAGTTGCCAGCATGTGTCGTCGTTGGCACTTTTGTATCTTCTACTTTGCAAGTCAAATGCTTTTTTGAAAATAACTCTTGATCTTTTTCCGCTGTCATTATCTATATGGTGATGTTTACTCTTATTCGTAAAATGTTTTAGATTGAAAGCTCGGTTATCTTGATTGATAATTTCCATGAGATGGCCAGATGCTGCTCTGAAGGCGTGCCAGTTAGAACAGGTGTATTCCTATGGTTATCTATTCTATCACATGTGTTTGTCTTGGTTTGTATAAGATTTGTGTCAGCTGTTGTGAAAGTATGCGTTCCATGCAGAATTTAATTAAAAACATTTATGGTGTTCCATTTTCCGCTTTTATTGCTGTGAATCTGAAACAATGATGTGCAAAAAGAGTAAGAATGAATCTATACTTGTATTAAACAACGAATGGTTTGTTTGTTTGGTATTTTGTGTAGTGGTTCTAGCTTCTTGATGTTCAACAATGAAATATTGCTATCGAAAGTTTGTCCTGGGTAGGGTAGAGTAGGTGGTGGTAAGGACAGGGATGGGTGCTTCCACTGCTTAGACTAGGGTACTGTGTATCGTGTAGGTTTGGGTAGTTCTTGGGGAGGATCTGGTAGAGTGAGTGAGTGGGTAGGGCATGGATTAGGTAGGAATAGGCTGGGCGGGGTAGAGTGGTGTTTGTTCTTGCTAAGGCTTGGGCATAAGGGTAGGCCGGGCTTTAGGGTGATAAGATTTACAACTGGGATTAGGAATAGGTTTGGGGAAACTTTCCATTATTATCCAAAATATACGGGTATTTTAGTCTTCATAAACGGTGCCCCGACCAGGGGTAAAACACCTTACTTATGCATTGTTCTAAATTTACAACATGCTAATTCCCCAGAAAGTGCAGATCAAATACCTCGTTACTATCCGTGTTAGAATTGGTCTAGTCGTAAGGGGTGGCTTACCGGTCTTGATTACACAACAAGCAAATATATAAACAAGCACAACCAAATTGTGTTTGACCATGCCTTGATCGATATATATTCACAACTGACCGAGGTTGATTGCCGTTAACCTTTCAGTTAACTGTTGGTACAACTTTCATGTGGCCCCTAAATTCGGTTTCGTGTGTTCGAGGTTTATTCTCATCATAATCGTCTTTTGCATTTGCCTTTCACTATCTGGGTCTACTGGAGGAATAGATTGCAATTACAAAACATGGGCTTCTTTTTCAGATATTTCAAGCTGGCATTTGGGAGTACACTCGCATGACGTGTATGGCTTCATGAAAGCAAACATCACAGAGCAATGTTAAAATGAGGATACATTAATCAATTACTTTTTTCTTACCTTCCTACGTAAACCCCGCTGCTTTGAAGCTGTCAGGTCCTTATTCCAACGTTCTCGTTGTAATTAGTTCAAAGGCCCACTACGCAGCGTAACACTTCACTTCATTCTGCAGTTAGATACCAATAGCACGGTCATAACGTATCTTTTCTGCCGTAAAATTAATTTGATTTTGGGGAATGCAATTATATTATCAATATTTATAGTAAACTGATAGTATCAAGTGGGGCAAAATGAAGGATACGTTTTCGCAGCGGATACCTCATGACGTTGGTAGCCAAATTGATTGATTGATTGTCCCGGAGGAAATTTAGTTACGTCATAAGAGGCACATACATGGAATACAGACATCACTAAAACATACACACACAGATAACTCACACGCATGGTCATAAAAACGTAGCACTCAACAATCAGAAGCCAGATGTAAGGAAATTCACTTAGTGAAGATTGAAATCTTTTTAAGGGTGAAAAACGTACGCGTAATACTGCATTGATTAAGGACTGACTTTGTTCTAAATATTGGCGTTTGCAGACAACGACCAAAAGGGTAAAAGGGACATCAGAGCCGTCTGTTTTTATTAAAAGTGTGTATTTTCAGTAATTTAACGACATCGAATAAGTCGCCAATAAAAGGTCGTGGAATGCCATTGATTTTGCATGCTGTGTTTAAAATTTTAGATTGGGGTCCTATACCATATGTAAAAAGTAGATGTTAAAATACTGAGAAGAATGGTATTGTAAAACAAACCCTTGGTGGTCCTGTCAACGTAGAACATAGAACTAACTCTTTCTTTCCCCTGTACAAATCCTACACCCAAATGATTGGTATCTACTTTTAACCCGTTGACTTGGTAACAGAAATAGCATGCTCATTTAACTTGCTGCTAATTTGTGTTTCTTAAAAATAGAAGTCGATAGAAAGGCCATGCGTTGTGGAGCTTGCTCGAGGACTATTGCTTTGCATGATGAGAACAGCGTAAGTGCTATTTCAGGATATTTATTCGAACGCATTTTGAAAATTATAATCAAACAAATTTAAATATCGACTGCCTCGTTTATTTGTTTGTTGATTAACGCTGCACTCAACAATATTCCAGCTATATGTTGGCAGTCTGTAACTAATCGAGTCTGGACCAGAAATCCAGTGATCAACACAATGAGCATCGATAAAAGAGACATGCCAGAAACGGTTTAATTCTTAAGAATGTTTTAAGTTCCAGCCCTATGACGAGAGAGCAATGGATTCAGTACGAGATATACCATCAGAATCGCTGCACGATGGCCCACCCGTTCCCCTATAGTGACTGTGTGAGTTAAGGTTAAAACGCTCTTCAGTTTGATGAGAACCTGGCTAGCTACTCTCGAAACGTTGGTAACCCTACGAACTTCTTAAGCCCGTTCTTAATACATTTGCTACGATCAAAGTTAAGAATTCTTAGGGCTACGAACGTTTCTTAATACATTGGCTACGATCAAAGTTAAGAATTCTTAGGGCTACGAACGTTTCGAGAATAAGGCCATGACTTATTGTTCTGATACAGTTGTTAAACTTGGTAAATTTCAGCTGTTGCGAGTGGAAAGATCACATTGGAAAATCAGTATCTACAGCCTCAGATTAATACCTTTTAATGTCATGTTAGTAATTGTATCTCCCGTCGTTTATGGAATCGGGTAAATATTTGCTGATGTCTTTGTATTATCTCCTGTAACATCGGATTAATGTAACATTAATTAATTGTGGTGTGTCCTATCTCGTGTTAAATCGGTTGAATGCTTATTAATATCATTATGGTATTTCCCGTATCTTTTTGTCGGATATGGTGATGTCTTGTATGTGATCCAGCTGTAACTTGAGTAAAGCTGATGAGAGGGTACATAGTTCCCAAATCAGCTTACGTTACTAGAGAGAACTGAAAGCATGATATGTTATTCAAGCGTATTTACTTTACAAGACCATGAGTTCATTTTACGTAAACTGATAATAAAAAATAATTAATTCCATAACCATAAGAACTCTCTGCTAAAAACAACGATTTCATAATCTCGACAAAATCGCAAGCATATGTTTATACATCACTATCAGATAGTACTTGTGATGCAAGGTGTTCGCGGAACCGTACAAGTATCTCTCCCCACTTCTGGCATCCATCCCAAACACACGCAAAGGCATGACCGTTGTGCACCTGAAAGGCACTGGAACTTTTGATGCAAGTCAAAGTATTTCGTCACTGATGCATAAACTTGGGAAACAACCTCCCCGGGGCTTCAAAACTCGACTTAGCTTCTTGAATATTTTAACCTTGTTTCAAAACTCTAGACCACGACCACAACTCTCGATTAGTAAGTGAAAGTTCTGAATAGGAGGAGGGGAAAGGCTATTGGGATCGTTCTCTCGATAAAATCGAAGTAACCACAGAACTTTTTTTATCCAGCTGACAAATACCTCATGGACAATGCAAGCTGGCATGCAGGGTATGATTAGCCCGATTATATCCAATAGGTCCGTGAAACGTCCGCTCGTCATGCTGAAGACCCGGGTTCGATTCCCAGCATGGGTACACAGCGTAAAGCCCATTTCTGGTTTACCCCGCCGTGATATTAATGGACTATTACTAAAGGCTCCATAAAACCATCCTCACTCATTCACATTTCCCATGCGGAAAACACCCTACACCGCAATGATTTTATGTCATCAGCATAGTGACACAAGCAGGCCTACCAGTTGTACATGTTATTAATGTAATATAGATATTTGCCTCCAACGATGATCGACGCATACATGATTGCGACCTTAACCAATGGCATCGACCTCAGTTGATATGAACTCGAGGGTATGACGGGTTATCTTCAAAACTGTACATGGTACCTACGTTTGCTTGTGTTTAAGATATTTCAGATGTAATGATACCACACACATCATCATATTTTTGCTGGACATCACTATTCTAAAACACACAATACCACCTTAAAATGTCCGCTTAAAGGTCTTGTCATTCATTTAGTGTTCGTTCATAATCTCTTCTATTCAGCCCAATTTAATGTCTAGACGACATTTGATTTACTGAGCTTGTAAAACGATAGCAGTAATGACTAATTCTTGAACTCTGAAATGTTTGTCACTTTTGAGACTTTCGGTATTGGGATGACATTAAACGGAACCCGGAATAGTTGTGGTGCTCACTCTTGACCAGATATATTCCATACGGGAATAAATATTATTCATTGTTAGTATAGAAATAAACATATGTTATTGTACTTGGGGAAATGTGTATTTACATACATACTAGAATAAAGACAAGAGATGTATTGAAGTCCCATCTCATAAATATTATGTTAGCAACAGTAACCAAGACTGATCATTGTGTCTTTCAAAATGTAGGAAACGATACAAAATTTCCAATATTGCCATTTCGAAGCATTATGCATTTATGGTCGAGAGGGTATAGTGTCAATAATAACGTTTTCTGTCGTGATACTGGCCTTTTGTAGCTAACGATGCTATACTACTGTAATACCTGATGCCACGATGGCCACGATTCTGATTTATTTTTTAAATCCAAATCGTGGTGATCGCAAGAGATCTCCATGATCGTGAGGCTTCTTTATAATCGTGGCAAAATATTAAACATGTTTAATATTTTGCCACGGTCATGCCGAGTTTTTAGCTTTCGTTCAGAACGTAGTACTCCGTAGTAGAATGTGCGCATTGGAACAAATCGTATAAGAGCGTGAAAAGGCGCGAAATAACGAGTATAAGATGTTAGTTCCCATTGTCCTACGATTCTATTGCAATTCTATAAAGATCTATTACGTTTATATTAAGATCTCCTGCGCTGTGTCACGTTGTACACAATCTAACTCGATTCAATACGATTAAATGTATTTCCATGAACTTTTAACACGCTGTATTACGATCAACGTCCAGGATCTATCACGATCTGTTACACTCTCTTGTGCTGCGACACGTTCTGGTGCGTTTGGTGTGCTTTCCTATAAATTGTGTCACGCTGCCAGACGAAATCCATTGTTATCCAACTGCACGCCCTATCACACCATTTTATCGTTACCTGTTATGGCCAGGTCAGGTTTTCGGTAGAATACATGTGCGTTATCGAAATATGCATGTAAGCTGAAAAATACCTCTTCATATTCATTTAATTTATCATAAACACAAGTTTGCAGAAATCTTCTTTATATTCATGGAAATATTTAACATCAGTGCAAAAGAATACCCAATCCTGACCAGAAATGTCTAAGAAATAGATTTGGTTTGGCGTGGAGAGCAAAATAAGGACAACAAATACAGGAACTGACCCCTGACAATCAGTGAGAACAGCAGTTATTCACGGAAAAGGTTAGTATAACAGCACACATTTCCGTTAAAAATGTAAGTAATTACAGGCCAACGCCGAACTTCTGCCATGCCTGTAAATAAACGTCCATAATATCACATCACGTGATCGATGAACCCGTCAATCAAGTTGACATTTTTGGAATACAGCTAGTGTGTAGACGTCGAGAGATTCCGCTTCTTACAAGTAATGAAAAAACGTTTAGGAAACAGATTTAGTTTTCAACAAAGCAGGTATAAGATTTAATGTCTGGACCAAACAATTCTTTGACCAAACTCGATGCGATTACAACTCGTGCGTAAGACTGCAATATGCGAAAAATGATATCATAGTTTTGTCGTGTACAAGCTTCATTTACTTGGCTCTCATGGGTAATGTCATGTAAATAATGTGATTAGCTTTTGCGTTTTCCGTACTTTAATGTACACAAAAAGTAACCGTTTATGTTAATTAATATATTTTACCAATATATTTTTATTGTACTACATACATGCAAATAAACCGATTGATATTTCGTTTTCTCTTGCGTTGTATCACTTTACAATATGGTACATTTCACGTCATGAGCATATATTAGCATGGAAGCGGGTCCGTGGAAAAAGTAAATGATTTCATTTCAAGTTTTGTTTCATGCTTGCATATTGCATTTTGTTTAATACAAACTGCCCTTATGTAACAATGGCGTCATGTCTTGTTCAAATATTTATCTCTTTTTTAAGCCTCCACTGTCATGTTTACATGAACATGATTTATACATAATGTTGTTCTTGCCGTCATATATCTGCATAGCTTTCTGTATTATTCGGGTCTATTAATTATATACGTATATATGTTTCAGGTTGTGTTGAAGTAAGTTTTGACATGCTGTACTTGACAAATGTAAATCAAACATGAACGCTATTTGAAGAATCCAGAAAAACATTCACAGCATTTCTATAGTTCCCTGATAAACAACGTCGCTTCCAAGCCTTATCCTGACATTTAGTTGTGCTCAGGATCACAGAACCAATCTTGTTGTACGTCAGAACGATGTAACTGATTACTTTGTTGTAATGCATAAACCAAAACTTGATGTAAAGGTTTTCTTTAGGCAATTACATTTTATTGCCATCATTAAAAACAGCCAGACTGTTCGATCCATTTCATTGTTTGTAGAATTGATGGCTAATGTCGAGTAAGGTAACATGGAATAACTTCTTATAGCTACACTGTTTCGTCTTACAAGCATCAACATAAGTTACTAAGGCTACTGATGAAATTGTAGTGAAGTTGCAATGGCGATATATGTCTGTAAAATTAATTTCGGGCTTGTAGTTTTATCATGAACTATATCTTGAAACGTTCACGACATAGTGGCAGCTGACTGTAGGTTGTGTTTGATGATTGGCCTTGACATTACCCGCCTTTCCACCTGAAGAGCTACGCCAAGCCGGGCCTGAGCGGGGTATCCACCCGAGAACATCCCTCATGTGCTCATTATAAGCTTACCTTTTAAGTTTATCATAAAACGCACATGTTCACAAACATGTATTTTTAGACATGTATATTTAATCATAGATTATACGCTCAAACGACAGCTGTGCAAATTGTAACAGCTGTGTGAAAATGCTTTACTAAATAAATCATTATGCAGTCTGAAGGTAAGTATTGGTACATATGTAATGCTACGTGAAGAAAAGTGTTCCAAGCAGTGTGAGACCATCCTCGCAGGTTTGCTTCGTTATCTATTATTAATCATAGTAGCAGGGATAGCAACCTTTCTAAATATGTTTGGTATCACTGGCAACACTGAACCCCATATGCTGCTCAACGTCTGCACATCTGTTTAACGCAATACGCTTCTACTGATACAAACCACCACATTTGTGTCTTGACTACATTTTCAAGTACAATCTAATACGGAAAATACCAGCACATAGGTAGTGTTGAACTCTTAAAGAAGGGACAACATTAGAAAACGGTTATGGTGCTTAAAATCCAAGAGAATAAATTAAGGAAAGTAGAGTCTTTACCCAGGGATAAAAGTACGCGATCAGAATACACATTTCCCAACTGACCATTTTCGGTGGACGGAAAGCAAAAACTTAAAAAACTGTCTTCGTAAGCACCCTATCCAAATTGAATTCTTCCCCATTATACCATGATCGAACTGGGCTTCGGTTCTGCATCAAAAATATTTAACTCACTATGTTTTACTACTTTCATGCCACTTTTCTGTACACGTTAATGGCATGTATCTGTAAATGTTCATGCTGTGTATCTGTAAACGTTCATAGCATGTACAGTACAACCAGAAATTATTGGGAATTGAAAGATTGTA